>LIEC01007483.1:0-25123 GCA_001925005.1 Drosera capensis
CGTATTTAAACGTTCCTGATTGGCATATGATTGCTCGGTGTTGCTTGCATTGCATTCTGTTTGTGCATGGGAAATGCATGATATAATAAGCATGCCAGACCCCTGAGATGGATGTGTATCCTGTGTTACTGGGCTTTCAAGCTCACGGTTACATATTCGTTTCAGGTAATAAAGGATCGTGGAGGGGACCGTTACATAGCGATGATGATTAGTTTCGACTTTCTGCACCATTTCGCTTATATTTTCGGAGTACGATTTTTATGTAATTCTAGACGATGTAAGTTGGATATTTATTTCTAGATTCTATGTTTCTGATACTTAAACCCCTTGTATTCCTGTCGCCTTGCTTCGAAGGAAACTTTGGAGCGGCGGTAACGCCACGTGTTAGCAGGTATTGGACAGGAAATCCCGGGGCGTTACCAGCCTCACAACAGCTGCAGCAGCCGTCGCCGCGGCCACAGCGGCCTCTGCAACGGCAGCCGTCGCGGTCGCAACCGCAATGGCGTGACTGTTAACATCATTATTGGTTGCGGTTTTGTCCAAGTAGGTGGATGATGATTTCGGAGTCGAGTTCCGCGGGTTTTGGTGGTGTTGGGGTTTCTCTCGGTAGGATTTGACGAAGCTCCAGCGCCGTTTGTTGGGGGTGGAGGAGGAGGAGGAGGGATTTTTTAGGGTGAAGAGGGATCGGAACCACCGTGTTGCATTGCCCATTTGGTGGTTTGCTTGATTCTGTGCATTGAGATGGGGAGAAGTGGGGAGAGTGCGAGTTTGTGGGGGAAAAAGAAGAGAAAGGAAGGGGAAGAGGCCAGAGGGGGGAGAATGTGGGACTGTGTGAACTTGCTCATATATTTGGACTGAATTTAATAACCGGACAATCATCATTGTGTAGGGAAACTAGTTAATCATTTCGAGTATATAAATTTTAATATGTATGTAATTTTTTATTGGATTAATTAGTTATAAAGTATTATATATTATACATTAAAAAATTTATATTATAATTTATTGAATATATATAATTCAGATTTTAATTATAAAATATTTTAAAATTTGATTGTACATATTAATCAATTTATAATATAAATATTTTAATCTATAATATAAATCGCTAAATATATAATATTTACAACAGATAATAATTTGTTTTTTTAATAATAGGATGATTTTATCTTTTTTATTATCATATATATTTGAATTTTTTTAAAGTTTGTTGGAAGAATTAAAGCTTTTCATTATTATCAAAATATATGGAAAAAATCAAAAAATCCCACATGAATACACACCTAACAATACTATATTGTTTTCATGTCTACCTTTTACATCTGGGATGGAACTTGAATAACCATCCTTTCCTATTTTTCTCAATCTTCTGCTCAAATAGTCCACTATAACAAAAAGGTAAGGTTAAGGTGGATCATCTTGTCTCAAACCTCGTTTCAATTAATCATCCATTTATTTCAATGGAATAACTAACAGTAGAAACATATATCATAATCCATTTGATGAAGACTTTGGGGAAGCACAGATGTCATAGTTACGGGAAAAAAATTAAAATTTAAGTGTGGAATCCTTCTCATTTTGCGCTCCACCTGCCACCTCCACCATCACCATTACCTGTCTCGCACCAACTCCCACAGACGCCTAGTCACGTTCTCCACGTACCTTATCAATGCACTTATCACTCCATCGATGAATCGATCCGTCGCTGCTCGCATTCCTTTGTCCACTCACTGGTCCTCATCAAGCCGAATCTAGGGGTTTGTGATCTGTCCCCCCAATGTTCTGATCTTCCATCCTTCATTTCGTGAAGTCAATGGGAAAGGGGGATAAGATTACGGCAAAAAGGAGAACGAATAGATCACGAGGTCATTGTCATCGTCGTCGAAGCAAGGAGACGACAAATTCGCGACGTGGGCGAAGGAGGCAAGGGAGTACGAGGAGCGGTTCGGCGTGAGTCGCGATCACGGCCTCTCGAGTGATGAAGTCGCGAAGAGGCATTGACCAGACCTAGCCCGACCTCCCTGGAGTCGTTACTCTCAGGTGTTGCTTGGTTCCTTTGTTGTTCTTCTTCCTCCATATGTTGCTTTCATCACTGGAGTTCTGTTTCTTGTTGATTAATTGACAAGCTAACTTCTACACTTTCCTTCTCCGTATTGACGACTGCTTGTTCTCTTTGGGATTTCGTTTTGTTCTGTACCAACAGTGAAAGATCCTGGTGTTGAGCATGCCTACACTAGTTCTTTGAATGTTTATTTACTCTGATTGCTGATCGTAGTGTAAATGAGTATTAACTGTGGTCAAATTACCTTATTGTGTTCACTTGAAGTCTTGACTCTAGCTTCATAAACAAGCTTCAATGTGCCTGGGAATAATCTTCAGTTTGAGCATCATTACTTTGCTTGAATTCTCTACTAGTTTTAATGCTCTTGCTACAAACGTCTCTTGAATAGCTACCTTGTAAAACAATATTAGTAAACAAGCATCAGAGAATCTGATTGTGATGGGAAATTGATGTGATGCAGTGATGAAATAATGAATGTTGGTGAAGAATGATGACCAATTTAGGTCTGATGTCGCGTAATTCGAATCTTGGTTGGGTTATTTGATGGATCTTGACTTTGGAGATTTGGGATTTTCGCTTTGTTGATCCATATGAAATAGAGTTATTTGTTGAATAATTCTTGGATTATACACAAGAAAATAGAGGGCATAACCGCACAAGTCAACAGGATTGAAGTTTAGGGAATTAACTTCCTCTGAGAATTGAAGGCGCAGTTTAAGGATCATAGATTACCAGTTATGAAGATGATGATGCCAATACATCATATAGCTAGTGTCATTACCATTGAAGGACATGGAAAATATGGATGAGATTGGGATGTCTCGGGTTATATTATCATGGATGGTTATAACTGTACTTGCTTATGCGTGTTATGCGTGATTTGGCAATTTAGTATAGCATAAGTTAGAGTTCAGCAAACTTCAATGACAAGCACGATAGTACAAGAAGAAGTAGAATGGAAGGGAATAAAATTTCCTTAAGTGCAAATGTGTATAATATATTATATACATATTTGTTCATATATTGTTTTGAAAAATAAATACAAAAATACTTATGATTGCATTATTACTGTAGGTACGAACGAACAAGTTTGAGCTTGAGGTTAATTTATGAATTTTCAGATTTCAAAAGTATGACAAGGTAGCACACATCGTTACCGTAAATGAAGATAACACACATCGTTATCCTAAATGAAGTGCTTGGGTGTGCATGACTGTTTGATCACATACTTTCCTGCTAAATAAAAGAATAAAATTCTGATGTGCTGGATTATCTTGTGTGTGAATTGTCTACCTAAAAAATTAACGATGTAATCTGTAGAATATTATAGATTATAATTCATGAGTATTGATTGTTCTTGTCGTGTGATATCTTGTGCAGATTGATTATTATTTTTTGTAACGAACTGTTAATCCTGAAAACTGAAGGAAACATTACAAAAATATAACGTGATATAAATTATGAAACGACATGGTAGTCGTCTACTATATATGGATTAATATGATTAATTTCATATTATATGTTTGTAATTTTGAATTACAAACAGCATGGTAATCATCTGTTATACATGGATTAATACAATTAATCTCATGTTACATGCCTGAAATCTTGAAATATGAACGTTGTAACAGTGATCAACTGTAGAGAGAAATTAATTTCATGATACATGCTTGAAAATCTTGAGAATCGTGAGAATCCTGAAATCTTGAATACGAAAAAATGCGTGAGCATCCTGAAATCCTGAACATGAAGAAATTCCTATTAAACTAATGGCTGGGAGAGCTACAGTTACATGACCAGCTATGAAAGGTGTAAACCCTTTCGCGTGCTCGCAGCGGCATCAAACAATTGATGGTCGTGTTTGGTTATCATTAACGGTCTTGGGTTGACTGCAACGACGATCTTGCTTGTTTAATTGTTCTTAGTACGGCTATATTAGGGAATAATTGGAGATTCTTATGTTAACTCCTCCCATGTCATTAATTTCAAACCACAAAAATCAACATGACTTGACATGATAGTGATGAGAATTAATATGACATGACAGAACATGTCATTAACCTGTAAAAGTGACAAAAATCAATATGACATGACAGAATATGTCTTTAACGTGTAAAAGTGACGAGAATCAATATGACAAGACACAACATGTCATTAACCTGTAAAAGTCACAAGAATGAATATGACATGACCTGAGATGCACGAAGAGGCTTAAAAGCTTTAATAAAGGTTAGTGATAATGAAACAGGGATTAACCTGCTTGACTTGAGTTATTATTATCCTGTACGTATTTATACATCCCTGCTTGGCATATGGTTATTCGGTGTTGCTTGCATTGCATCCTATTTGTGCATAGAAAACACATGATATAATAAGCATGCCGGATCCCTGTAATGAATGTGTATTTTATGTAATTTAAAACTTGTAAGTTGGATATTTCTTGTTAGTGTTCTATGCTTCTGATTCTTAAATCCCTTGTAATTTTGTTGCCTTGTTTCAAAGGGAATTTGGAGCGACGATAACACCACGTGTCTGACAGTTATTGGAGTGAAAATCTTGGGGCGTTACACCAACAAACATAGAAGTTTTTGCAGAAAACTCCATTGAGCAGAGTCGTAGGCCTTCTTGATATCCACCTTCATCATGCTTCTAGGTAACACACACAGACTTCCTCTAATAATACCCACACATCAGTTTCTGACATAACATCACATTGTCTACAATAAAACGCCCCTCTATGAAAGCACTTTGAGCTTCATGAACAAGAGCTTCTAGGTGACTCTATCATATACAAGAGTATTGCTGCTATCTATCACAGAACAAATCAGTTTCTTTTTACTTATGCTTTTCAATAGGCTATAGAAATACTTGGTATTCCTATCAACCGAGGCAAACCATGCTTCTTTGACTCTCTGCTTCAACATCTCTTCCTCCATGCTTACAAGTTCTGTACTCTCATTGACAGCTTTGTGCATCTTGGTTCTATTCTCTTCAGAGTAAGTGAGTCTCAGTTGCATCTGAGTGTCCTGCATCATAGCCTCCACAGTTTCTATCCTCTTAGCCTATACATATGAACTTTGTTAACCCATCATGTTAAGTGATAATAAGCCTTTTTCAGCATATGAATAAAATACGTAATTTACACAATCATTGATATTTTATAATAAATTTTTGAAATACAAAACGCGGATCAAATTTAATCTTGAAAACTACAAAAATTAAAATATCATAATTTATCTGAGACAAAAAGGGTAATTACTAATTAGTTCGATCTTTTATATCAAGATATGGATTCCTATTTTGTGAATGAATTGAGTAGAAAAATGAATTTCATTCTTGAATCTCTTCATAATATAGAAACGGAAATGAGTGACTGATTTTATAACATAAAAGAAAAGATTTTTGAAAAGATTTTGTTTCATTGAATCATTGTTATTCAGAAATCTTTCTATGGTATAAAATTTGTCTCATAAACCCCATATAAAAAAGGTCTTGTAGAATATGTCTAATACTATATATAATATTAGTTGCGACAAGGGATCCAACAATATAGATTTAAAATTGATTCTCTTTTTTATTAACTTTCCTTTTTTTCATTCACATTTTAAAAAACCATCAACTAAGCATCTCCATCGTTGGATCATCTTTCATATATTGATGTTGATCCATAACCAATGTTGATTGTGTAAACTTACCCAATCAACAATAGTGAACCGTCGATTTTGAAAATGTACGATTCTATTAAAAAAGAAATTCATACCTATCCGTTGTAAATTACAATGGATGTCGTTAAAATATAACTTGGATTAAGGTTGAGATGAAATTACAAGAGGAACTTTTTCATAGTAAATTAAAACGGGTGAAAAAACACTTCCTCTAAAATTTCAAGGGTCTCTATATCCACAGTAGTTAAAGACAGAGGAGTTTTTTTTTGTTATTTTTATTGCATGGTCATCCATTGTAAAGTATACGAAAGCCTAAAAAACCAGAAATATGACATTCTCTTAAAGTTTAGTGGATGTATGTATAACAAAAATGATAAAATGTTGCAATGAATCCTTATTCCTTGTATACATAGGTTGGAAAGAACAGCGGCCAAAACAGACAACCCAACAAAAGCAATCAACAACCAAAACGAAAACATTGACCACAAAATAGAACCACAACATACGTTATACATTCATATGTCTTCTTGAACAAGCTTTACAAGCCGATAATTCTAAAGGAATCCTATATATAAAATTTTCGACATCCTAGATAGTCCAAGTTATATCCTTCAAGGAAACCACTATATATCTTGTGTTATTTAATTTTTAGCGCTTTATTTTTCTGTTCATCATCAAATCGAAACTTGCAATACCCATGACCTCTTCAATATAAATTTCATTGAAAAACCATCGAGGCATGTAAAATTTGTGACTTTATTATCATTTTATATATGAAATTCAATTGTATCATAACTTTCAAATTGTAAAGACCCGAAAAATTTGAGATAATTTATTTTCTCAAATAATAATAAAAACAGTATATTACTTAATATCGTATTTTATACAATAGGGTTATAAAATTTGTTTGTAAAAAATCATGACAAAAATAAGGTAAGGACTCGAAAAATTTCGTAAAATTTAATTTCACGATAATTAACGTTAATAGTAAAAAATCGTACGTTATAATTTATTTTGTGGGATTAAAAGACTTATTTGATGATATAATAAGAAAAGAATACAAAATATGAATGAAATACAACCCTAATTCACAAATACAAAAAAATACGATTTTAACACGAAAATATCGTAGTTATACGAAAATGACCTAAACCTTATTTTGTCATTTATTTACCTTTATGTCAATTTTCCAATAAATATTCACTAATTATCCACTAAAATTATTTTAATTGATTTAGTTTTTTTTATAAATACAAACTCTTTTTTTCTGGAAAAACTTCTTATAAACATAAAAAATAATTCTGTTCATGCAAAAGATGAGATAAGGAAGAGAAGAGAAGGAGAAATTGAGTATAAGAGGAGAAACTAGGTTACAAAAAGATGACGATCCTTCACTATTAATAGAAGAAGATAATCATCTTGTTTTAAAAAATTTATCAAAAAGTGTACGCTCTTTGATAAATTCTGATTTTAATATATATTGAATTCTCACATGTCTATCTTCTGATAAAGTTGATATATCATGATTTGTAATTGTGAATTTTAAGAAATAAATTAAATTATGCGGATATGTTAATCTGTAGAAACTGGTTATAAGGATGACTTTCTGACTTGATGTGGAATTACTCAGAAAGAGATACAACCGAGCCTTATATCAATGAAAATCCTTTGAAGTCTAGTTTCCAGAATAGTTTCAATATTCTGTGACAACATATCTACAATGGTAATTTTAAAAAATCCAGTTTTTCATGCCAAGACCAACCATATTGATGTTAGATATCATTTTATCGGAGACCATGTGCAAAAAGATCACATTAAATTAAAATATATTTCAACAGAAAAACAAATTACAAACGTTTTTACAAAACCTCTTGATGAGAATAAATTTATTCAATTCCAAGGTGAATTGCCCAAAATGTTTTACTACTCTACTGCACATGTGGAATTTAGAACATCATTATTTTTACTCTACTGCATTTTTATTTTTGAAAATAATAATAATTTTTTAAAATTGATAGCCTAAAATTTCGTAACAGTCAAATCAGTGACTAAATCTGTGCAACGGTTAGTTGTTAAATGGCAACGGTAACTTTTTCAAAGAGTATAAATTTGAAAAAAATTTCAACCAAGAATATTTTTACTCTCTCACTTTAAGTATTTTAATACTCTTTCTCTCTCTTGCGCTCTACTACAAAATCCTAGTTTGCAAATTCTAAGACCTCCTTTCACGAACTTGAAAAATCTTTTTGATTTCACTTAAAAATGGCTAACATCCGATCTAACGCTCCTCTTAAAAGCGACAAATCTAAAGAAAAACAAAGCCCAACAAAAAGAACCGAATTGTAGATAGGAGTGGTTCTTGATTTTGAGATATTGACGAATGAATCAGATGAAGGAAGAAATATCCGAGCTGATTCAGGATCCAGGCCTTAAGCACTTCTGTGATAAAACCAACAGAATATACGACGAAGAGGAATTTTGACTTCGTCGAAAAGGCAAAAGTTATAAAGGACTTTCAATACATCACATACACATCAAGCAGACGAATTGGGATCAACACCAGTGTATAGATATTTATCATTCTGCTGTATTACATCGAAAAATTATAAAACAACCTATTTATCTTCCTCCTCTAAATTGTACCTGTGGATCTTACATATGGCAATGATGACAAAAATATCTACTCCAATGGGCTCATTATTTCTAGATAATTTTTTGGCATTTGCTATATTGATTGCTATATATCACTTGGAAATGACAAAGGGCATTTTTTTAGCAAACACCAAGTTTGTGAAATCCAAACAAAAAGAGAAAAGACAAATACAAAAAAAAAAGTGTCTCCTTGTCAACCATTCATCAAATAAGAATGGCAAATGATAGCACATTACCATTAGAGAAACATTAGCATTTTATAGCAATTTTTCACTATTCATAATCAAAATATAGCAATGGATATATCAAAATAACAAGTCTCATTGAACTTGCTCTTAGTATTTTTTTTCTTTCATTCATTTGGCATGAGTTACATAATATGTTTTGGCCTTTGCTGGTCTCTTTTTCCCACTTGTTTCAATTTGATTGTTCTACTTTCCTTTTCTCTTTTTCTATTTTCTTGTTATTTATTTCTTTCAGTTGACATCAGTTACATTTAACACATAGGCTTAATCTTCTTTATTGATTAAATTCTTTTTTTTAGAAGTTGCCTTAGATGTGTTAGGTATAGAAAATTTGTCATATTTTTTTATTTCTTTCCTTAATTCTATTCTATTTAACAGAAAATTACAATAAAATGTCTAATGGAAGTTTCAATCACACTTTGGTACCCAAAATATTTGATGGCACATTTAGGTATCAATTATAAGTTTCATTTATATTTTTGTGCCTCAACGTAAGTAAATGTCTTAAATGTCCTGAAAGAGACATGTTTTGGAAGAGATTCGTGATAGAGCATGATGCTCATTCAATCAGTTACCTAAATATTGTACGAATTTAAAGCTCGTGAATCCTGAAAGTTTTGCGGAGTATGAGGTGAACCCTGTGGCAAAACAATTCATTCGTCTCTTCGTGGCTTTTAAGGAATCCCTAGTTGGCTTTGTTCGAGGTTGCAGGCCTACAGTATTCATGGGCAGTACCTTTATCAAATCCAAATATCGTGGTTGTCTTTTGAGTGCGATGGGGCTAGATGCATAGAATGATATTTTTTCTATTGCATATTCAGTTATATCAGCTGTAAACAATGATAATTGGACTTGGTTCTACGATCAGCTCATACGATATTTGCTGCCCTTTAATGCGAGAGTGTGAAACAGATATGTATTCTTTTAACATCGCCAAATCGAACTACGGAATGCCATCCCTCGATATTTTCTTATTGCCTAAGACTCATACTGCCTAAGACACCTTATGGGCAATTTTAAGAAGGAGATAACTAATTTACAAGTCATAATTTCATATCACAGTTCATTTATACTGTGGTTTACAGTTCATGTCTACCGTGCTGTATAGTTCATGTCTACCTTGGTTTACAGTTCATGATAGCCATTGTTCACAGTTCATGTTTATTATGGTTTACAGTTCATGTTGGTCTTGGTTTACAATTCATGATAACTTTGGTTTACACCGTATTTATATCTTTGTTTACGGTTCATGTTTATCTTGGTTTACAGTTTAAGATAACTGTGGTTCACAATTCATGTTTGTCTTGTTTTAACAGCTCATGATAACTTTGGTTTACAGTGCATGGTTCAAATGTACAGGTCCTCACAAAATATCCCTCTCTCTCTGAACAAGAATCATTAGTGCTTTGTTTTCAAAACTGCTGCGTATGCATTGACAATTCCAGTCTTCGAAGAAAACACCAACAAAATAGTATGTAAGGTCCAAGATATAACCTAGAGGGGGTGAATAGGTTAATTCGAATTTTAACAATTTTATGCAGTGGATTATGAATTTGGAGACCACTATTCTATGCATACTACTTAGGCAGTTTGCAGCTAACAATTCAAGATCTACTAGAGAGATTCCAATTCTTGAAATTTGTCTCTATTTGGCTGTGAAAGTTTATTTCTAACAGTTCTAAATATTAAGCAATGAAAGCAAATATAGTGACACAATATTTATACTGGTTCAGACATTTGTTATCAATTCATAAACAAGAGCTTATTTTAGTCTTTCCTTGATGACCAATATAGTCAAGCCAAAAGGTGAGCATCACTATATTCTCGTTTTTAGCCTACAAGACAACTTCTTTTTAAAAGCTTAACAACTTGCAGAAAATATAAAAACCCACGTTCTTCACACAGATTCAGCAATCTGAACTATGCTGTAGAGAGTGTTCTTCTTGCAGACTAGTGAACTCTTATTTTCACAATTCAGTTCTCTTGAGTAATCTTTGAATGTTGATTGCTTTTGCACGCTTACCTTTCAATCCTTATTCAACAGCATTTTTCAAAGAGCTTCATTGGTTTTCCTTTTATAGGCTTAGGAAACGAACCTACTGCAGATTGACACTGTTTTTGATACTGACTTCTTGCCACTCGTGTCCCCCACCATCTTGTTTTTTATGTTGGTAGTCCACTATCTCCAAAATTTGTGTCGTTGCTCCTTTAAGTCAAATCTTCATTTGATTGACTCCAGACCTCTGACCCACCATCAGCAACCACCTCTACTGCATATAGTGTGTTGCGCCTTAGTCTGCATGTTGTACTATGAGACCTCGTCTACACCAGTCCCTGCTGCAACCTCGTCTGCATCCAGATCTATTGCACATTGATGCATTTTGTGTTGGTCCTTGTCTGCAAGCTTAGTTCCTAGATCCTGAAGACTTTGAAGTTCTTTTGTTGTTCATCAATACCTTAGTTATTTATCCAAAACCCTCTGTAGTAGTCCGCATCTGGTATATCATCTGATCTTCATCATCTGCAACCATCTACTCGCCAGCATCCAACCTATACTGCAACTACGTACTTGACTTCTAGGCTAAACAACCTAACTGCATTAATTTCTAAGATTTATACATCTAAGATTTATTGCATCAATTTCTATACAAATTGGAGGGATTTCACATTCCTATCAATCTCCTCCTAAATTGATGCTAATAAAAACTCATATGTAAAACAACAAGTTTACAACTTTTCTTGTTCTGAATAATTACATCGTTTTTCGTTTTATAAACCAAAAACATAAAGAAATTGAAAGAAATGACAGTAGAGATTTTAAACTAACCTTTGATGCTTCTTTCCTTTGCTGTCCTTGTGCATGTGTTTTTCTTCTAATTCTTTTCTGTGCTTTTTGGATCTTTCCTATGAATCTCTATGTCGTCTGCGTTCATCATGAGATGGTTCTTGATGATGTCTGTTTGTTTTAGCATACCTTTTCCTGTCAAAGGAATGTCTCCTCTTGGTTGCAGAAGATTTCTCCTCCTGGGTCTCAGCTAGGGTCTTCTGCTGCTCTACTATAGAAGTCCTTTGTGCTTCTTCTGTAGCTTTTTTCTCCCTCTTTTTCTTTTTATTTAGGGTGGAGTTAATGGATTCAATGGCAGTCCGCACAACCTGAAGTTCAGAGAAGATGTACTTCTGAACAACTTCAAGCTTGGTTTCAAGGAGTCCAAAACATGGTGTCATTGATACGCAGGATTTCATGAAGTTGTTGCCTTGTTGTTTGTAGTTCCTTTTGAGTGATTTGTAGTTCCTTTGCCATTCTTCTGAGATCTGCTTTGTGTTGGTTTTTGAATTTGTTGAGATTTGAGGAGCTCAACCTGTATTGTTAGAGATTGAGGGCATTTAATATGTGCATTTGATTGAGAATCCCTGCTGTTATCTTGTTAAGAGATGTGCAAAGTTCCTCAAAGCCATGATTTTGGATTTCCCTTTCATGTTCGAACTCCTCTACTATCGGCTGCAGAGTGTCATGTAGCTCATGAAGTGCATCTTTGTTCCATTCCAGCATGTTGTAGAGTTCTTGGTCTAATTTTCCCAGGCTATAGTCTGTAGCATCCTCTTAAGTGGAGGAGGGTAGTCTTTGTGGAGGTGTCTTGGTTGTACTGAGAGAATTTGAACATCATCTAATGCAACCTTCATAGTTTATACTGCAGAAGGAGGGGTTGTGTTGTCTGCAGAGGCGCTGCTGCTTGGCATGTTTTTTGTAATTGGTATGGTAGGTAGATCTGCTTATGTTTGCATCTTTCTCAAGAAGGAGGGTGGTGTAAATAGCAGATTAGATAGATTTTGTAAGGCAAGACGATTTAGGGTGGATTGTTCTGCCTCGTCTACATTCTTTGGATCAGCTACAGTGTGAGATATCGTTAGATCCTATCCTGCTGTTGATGTGGCTATCATTAGCTCTTCTACTGTAGGAAATTCTTCTTCATAAACTTCATAGGTTTCTTCCTCTGCTGTCACCTTAGGAAGTATCTCAGGTAATGCTTCAGTAGCGCCTTCAGCTACAGGTTGGTCAACCTCTATGGGTTCAAGAACCTCAGCTGCTTGATCTTCAGCTGCTAGAGCTATCACTACTTGTGTCTCTGCAGTAGATTCTTCTGTTTCATAGTCTTCTTCTTGAAATTCAGTGGGAGCTTCTAATTACTCGTCTGCAGGTTGCTCTTCTGCAGGTTCCTTAGCTAGTTGTTCTATTGCAGTCTCAGTTGGAATAGTTTGTTCTTGGTCTCCTTCCCTTGCAACCTGATCGATGATATCTTCATCATGAGCATCAGGTTATGGTTGGTCATCTCCATCATTTCCATCATCACCTGATGGTTGATATTCTCCCAAATCAGGTCTTGAGAGAAAATTATATATTTCTCCTATTACAGCAAAGACATGCTTTGTCAAGAGTTTCTTGAGCTCATCTTCAATTGTGGGTTTGTTCACAAACTCAATTCGTCTGAGTATTTTATGTCTTAGCCTGGTTGTCTTTAAGGTGGAGTCCTTGAATTCCAGAATGCCATTTAAGAGAATGTGAGCCTCCTTAGGTCTTGTTGACCTGTTGGCAGTCTTCTGCTCTAGTTGAGCTAGTTGAACAGTCTCTGCTTCTGTCATCCTGTCAGATTCTCCAATTAAAGTATGAGATCCGCCTAGATTGACTTTCTAGAGAGTTTTGGGGCTTGAAGAGACCAATATTGGTCTAGAGGATCTTGTTTGTCTTCCAGTCCTTGTTGGCCTCTTTATAGGGAGCTTATGTTGAGCCACAAACTCTTGAATCATGCTTTCTTTTTGTTCTTTCAGCTGCTGTTTGGCTTGCTTCTTCTCTATCAGTAATAATGAGGTTGTTCTTACTGTTCTGGTTCTGAGCAGTTGAGCTTGTTTTTCTATGTTTTGTACTGTCTGCATGACTGCATCTATGACTTTCTCTGGAGAAGGTCTTGTTTTGTTGTGGCAGTTGTCCAGACCTCTGTTGGAGTGGACGGTTATTCTTATACAATTATAATGATGTCTATTCCACTACTTGTGAATGGAATTATTGCAGTAGTTGTTGGCTTTGCTGCACTTGTTCCTATTGTGAGGGAAGATGCAGCAGAGATAGCTTGAGTTGGCTCGGTCTGTAGAGCAGCAATATCAGCTTCTATTTTTCTTATCTCATTCTTTGTATATCCTTGAGCAATGAGTCTCTTTCTGAACTGAGCTCAAGGCCCTTCAATAGTTTGCTCCATCATCAGAGTCTTTTGAGTTTCCAGAATGAGATTTCGAAGGTTCTCATCTGCTCCATTCTTCAACAATTTCAATGCCACATTGGCATCATGGAGTGCAGCTAGCTCTGGTGCCTTACGAGGCATTCTTGAGTATGAGGGCTCAGTAATGGTTTCAATCTGTACATCTGCAGACTGTACTTCTACCTCTATTAGAGTTGATTCTGCAATGTGACGATTTGAGATGGTTTCTTTATCGAAAGCTTATGTGATTAGCTTCCTTTTTGTTGTTCTTGGCTGAGTCTTCTTGAGTGGTTATGCTCTTCTTGTTGGTGCTTTCTTTATTTGTTTGGTTACTGATCTTGTTTGTATTGCAGTGGTCGTCTGCACTGCTTATCTTCTCATCTGCACTTCTGTAGACTTGGGTGGCTTGTCTACGGACTTGACAACGGTCTTTACTGCTTCAGTCTGCTTTGTCAAACCAATAGGCTACTTGCGTATCTTTTTGACATCGATTTGTTTGATCATGGTCCATGGCCTCCCTGCCTTGTCAGATAATTACAATTTCTGTTTGAGAAGAATACTTATTACCCTTCTAAACAATGGCTATTTCGATTGTACAGTCTTTGTATTTTGATACATAATCAATTGTGCCCAATTGACTACATGTCCTGTAAGAATGGCACACATGATCTCCTACTAATTAGTTATGATCTGATCTTTGCTGAATTCCCTTGAAAGAATGACTTTCTTGATTATGTCAGCGAGTAGTTTGTTGTTTGGATAAGAATTTCTTCATAGTTCTTATACCTTCATTCCACTTGTCTTCTGGAAGCATGGCATGCCTCCCTGTTGTCACAGTTTCAGGTGAAATTATCCTTGATCCTTCATTGGAAAGGTTGAAGGTTTGAGCAAGGTCGACAGCTTTAATGTAGATGGTTATCTTTGATGCAGTAGGGGTGTAAGAGATTAACTACAAGTTCTCTATCACTTTTTCTTTGTTGATAAGATCAAGTACCTCTTCTTCATAAATTCTGCTGGTTTGCTCACAGAAATTATTGAGTCCAGCTTCTTGAATAAGATATGCAACCTTCTTTACTTCATCTGATTCATTTCGAACGCTGCTGAAGTGAAGTCCAACACAACTCCAGTTTGGAGTTTGATCCTTCTAAATGGGCTTGAATCATTGGACTTATAACTCTTAGAACTCTTCTTTTAGATGTTTGATGGAGTGTTGGCCATTTCGAAAAAAATGAGTTTGAAAGATCTTGAGTTTTAAAGTTGAACTTGAGAGAAATTGAAAGTTAGGGTTTTTGATTCTTGATTGTAGTAGAGGGGTTCAAAATTAGAGAGAGAATTTTGAGTGCTTAGAGAGAGAAAGAGAGTACGATAGAGAGCATAAAGTAATTTTTGTTTAGAAAATTTCTTCTTTTATAGTCTCTAAAGAATATTACCGTTGCTAGAAGTTTCTAGCCGTTACACAGTGTCAGCCAATTGTTTTGACCGCTGCGTGATTTGTGCAAAACTGTTTTTGTAAAGTTAATATTCTTGTCAAAAATAAATTACAGTAAAGCAATATTTTTTCTCGTCTGCATCCACGTAAGCAGCATGTAGTAGAGCAATAATGCTCATCTGTATAAATAATGCTGGTCTGTATTCTACATATGCAGTAGAGTAGTAGAGCATTTTTTTGCAAGTTTTACTGTTTTAAATCAAGTATTCCCAAGTCTCCTCTAAACCGAGTAAATTTACTCTCAATATGAGGTTTTGTAAAAAAAATTACAACTTGTTTTTCTGTTGGAATATATTCCAATTTAATGTGACATTTTTGCATATGATCCCTGATAAAGTGATATCTAACATCAATATACTTGGTCCTTGAATAAAAATTTGGATTTTTTTGAAATTGCCATTGCAGACGTGTTGTCACAAAATATAGAAGTTTCAAACAATGTAATACCATAGTCTGCAAGCTGTGACCTCATCTATACTATTTATGCAGCACAACTTCCGTAGCTATGTATTCTGTTTTTGCAGTAGTGGTTGACACAATCGTCTGCTTCTTACTGAATCGGGAGATTAATCTTGGACCAATAAATTAACGTGCTCCACTTGTGCTTTTCCTGCCAACTCTACAGCCTGCAAAGTCTGTATTTGAAAAACCTATTAGTGTAAAATCTGATTCCCTTGGATACCATACGCCAAGGTTTGGAGTTCCTTTAAGATATATCAAGATTCTCTTTACTACAGTGTAGTGGGATTCCATGGGATCAAATTGATATCTTGCACAAACATAGACTGAATATTGAATGTTTGGTCTGCTTGCATTAAGGTAAAGTAATGACCCTATTACTTCTATGTACATGGTTTGATTTATCTTTTTTCTTTGTTCATCTTTATCTACCTTTATTAAAGTGCTCATGGGAGTTTTCATATGACCAGCATTGTCTAATCCATACTTTTTAATTGTGTTTTTTAAGTATTTGGATTGATTTATAAAGATTCCACTTTCTAACTGTTGTACACTTGAAGTCCTAGAAAATATTTTAATTCTCCCATTAAACTCATCTGAAATTTAGATTTTATTAGTTCTACAAATATTTCACAAAGTTTATTATTAATGCAACCAAAAATAATATCATCAACATAGATTTGTACTAACAATATGTGTTCCTTATGCTTTTTAAGAAACAGAGTGGTATCTACTTCTGCTCTTTCAAATTTATTTTCTAATAGGAATGTTGAGAGGGTTTCATACCATGCTCTTGGTGCTTGCTTTAATCTATATAGAGCTTTATCTAACCTCTATACATATCTTGGATATCCAGAGTCTTCAAACTCAGGAGGTTGTTCAACATAAACTTCCTCTTGCAGTTTTCCATTTAAAAATGCACTTTAAATCCATTTGATAGACTTTAAATCCTTGATATCCAACATAGGCAAGAAACATTCTTATGGCTTTTAATCATGCTACAGAGGCAAAAGTTTCATCAAAATTAATTCCTTCTTCTTGTGAGTACCCTTTAGCAACTAATCAAGCTTTTGTTTCTGATGACTATTCCATTTTCATCAGATTTATTTCTAAATACCCATTTGCAGCCTATCACTGGATAGTTCTTGGGTCTTGGTGTAAGATACCATACCACATTTCTTTGAAACTCATTTAGTTCTTTTTGCATAGCTTGTACTCAGTTTAGATCCTTTAGAGCTTCACTTATTACCTTTGGTTCTATTTCAGATATGAAACAAGCGGATAGGCATTCTGCATTTGTTGTCTTTCTAGTCTGCATAGATGCATTCTTATCTTCTATTATGTCATCTTGTGTATGTGCCTTAATCCAACTTCCTTTATCTTGTTCATTAGTTTCCAATTATTGTTGAGGATGTTCTTCTGTCTCTGCTGCAGTGTCATTATGTGCAGACGACTCTTCCTTGTCTACAGTCTTAATGACCTCTTCTGCAGCCTGTTCATTGCATGCACATTCCACATCAAATATATTTGCATTCCTTATGAATGTTTCATTTTCATCAAATGATACATGAACTGACTCCTCAACAGTCTGTGTTCTTTTATTATATACTCTAAACGCTTTACTGTTTGTTGAATATCCTAAGAAGGTTCACTCATACGTCTTACTATCAAAAATTCTGTAGATACTTTTTATCATTGTTGTGTATATAGCATAAGAATCAAATGTCTGCATAGTTTATCCTTTTTGAATTTTATTTGAGGGAGTTCTCTTACTAGGTTTTTTTAGGATAGTCTAGCTATAATTTTGAAATTAAGATGAGCTAATCTTTTGTGCCATAGCCGGTTTGTATCTTCAGCCTTTTTATTATAGAAACATGTTATTTGTTCTAACTGTGATAAATCAAAGTCTACTGCATAAATGTTTCCTTTTCTAATTCCTAGTAATTTGATTTCTTGTGTGATTTTATCCTTTACTTGGCATGTATCATAAGTGAATGACACATCATAATTTTTATCACACAATTGACTAATGGATAGCAGGTTATGTTCTAAGCCCTTAACATAAGCAACGTCTCTAAAGATTAAGGAACCTGTACCAAACCTTTAGTTGTACCTACCTTTTCGCCTCCAAATATGATTAGAGAACCTTGTTTTTTTCTGTAATCTTCAAAGATGGACTTGTTTCCTGTCATGTGTCCAGAGCATCCACTGTCCAGGTGTCATATGCCCTTTTGTTTTTCCTGCAATGAAAACATGGAGAGCTTGTACATGATACCCACTCATTTGGGTCCTCATTGGTTAGCTTTTGGAATCCACACTTGAGTTATCTTCTTGTGTGAGTTCCAGCATTCAAATGATTTGTGGCCAATTTTGCCATAGGTAAAGCAGTAGACCTTTGGTCTTATGCTTCTTAGTGGAGCAGTCCACTTTTTTTGGTGCTCTTGACATGAGCAGATGTGTCTCAAATATGGCTTTCTCCAAGTCATTTTGGAGAAGTTATTCCATACTGAGTAGTTAGGTGCATGCTGAGCTTCATAAGGCCTTTCTTTGAATTCCTTTTTAGAATTCCTTGCCTTCTGCTCCTTATGGTATTTATCATAAGCACGTACTGGTAATCTGCTCTAACTCTTTTGAGGTTAAGCAGTAGAGATCTTACTTTGCAGTACAGATCTCTTGACCATAATGCACTTACTCAGTACTGTTTGTGGAGTTGAGTTTTTGCTCTTTTGCACAGTCTGTGCAGCAGAGCGTTGGCTCTAATGCACATATGCTACAGTAGAGACATTCTTCTTCAGCACACCTGCTGTAGTAGAAATATTCTTTTTCTACAGAACTTTTACAGTGGTCGGCTTAGCTTCCTTGGTAATGATCTTTTTATCTACATTGTTGTTCAACCAATCATTATATCCAAACCCAGTTTTATCATGGGAGGATTTACCTGTGTTGAGCAATTTTTGCAGATCTAAGGTCTTGTCATTCCAAGCATCCACTTGCTTCTGAAGCTCACTGTTTCTCAATTTAAGTGTTTTCACTACTGCATTGAGAAGTTTCACTTTTTCATTTGTTTCATTCAGATTATCTTGAGCATTGATTAGACTATTATAAGTCTCTTCATTTAAGTTGCATTTCTCTTTGAGAATTGCAAGTTCAAGAAGCTATTCAAAAAAAGAACTTTCAAAAAGAACTTCCCCTCAAAAACTAAGGATGCAGAAAAGGAAGTCTCCTACAACTGTGGCAGACTAAGACACTTTGCTACACAATGTAGACGACCAACCTAAGACTCGTCTGCACCAAAGTTCAAAAACTGTTATTGATGATCTTCACACACACAAACTGTTAGTAACTTCTTTGCAAATAAGATATATGACTTTCTCTTTTCAAGAAATGTTGAGTCTGGAAAGTCAGGCTCTAATACCAATTGTAAGGTCCAACATATAACATAAAGGGGGGTGAATATGTTAATTCCAATTTTAACAATTTTATACAACGGATTATGAATTTGCAAACCACTATTCCATACAGACTATTTTGGTAGTCTGCAGCTAATAGTTCAAGGTCTACTGCAGAGATTCCAATTCTTGGAATTTGTCTCTGTTTGGCTGTGAAGGTTGATTTCTAATAGTTATAAATATCAAGCAATGAATGCAAATAAAGAGACATAGTATTTATACTAATTCAGACACTTGTTATCAATTGATTATCAATTGATAAACAAGACCTTAGTCTAGTCTTCCCTTGGTGACCAGTGTAGTCAAGCTAAGAGATAAGTATCACTATCTTCTCGTTTTTAGCTTACAAGACAATTTCTTTTTACAAGTTTGACAACTTGCAGAAAAGATAAAAACCCACGTTCTTCACACAGATTCAGCAATATAAACTCTGCTGCATAGAGTGTTCTTCTTGTAGACTAGTGAACTCTTCTTTTCACAATTTAGTTCTCTTGAGTAATCTTTGAATGTTGATTGCTTTTGCACGCTTGTCTTTCAATCCTTATTCAATAGCATTTTTCAAAGAGCTTCATTAGTTTCCTTTTATAGGCTTAGGAAACGAACCTACTACAGATTGACACTGTTTTTGATACTGACATCTTGCCACTCGTGTCCCCCACTATCTTGTTTTTTATGCTGGCAATCCACTATCTTCAGAATTTGTGTCGTTGCTACTTTAACTCAAATCTTCGTTTGACTGACTCCAGACCTTTGACCCCACTATCAACTACCACGTCTGTTGCACCCAGGGTGCTGCACCGTAGTCTGCATGTTGTACTGTGAGACATCGTCTGCACCAGTCTTAGGGTTCTTGTATGGAAGCTCAGTTCCTAGATCCTGAAAACTTTGATGTTCTTTTGATGTTCATCAATGCCTTAATTGTTTATCCAGAGCCCTCTGTAGTAGTCTGTATCTGATGGCTCATCTGATTTTCATCATCTGCAGCCGTCTACTCTCCAGCATCCAACCTAGACTACAACTACCTACTTGACTTGTAGGCTAAACAACCTAATTGTATTATGATTAATACATCTCAGATTTGTTACATCAATTTCTATACAATTTGAGGGATTGCATATTATTATCATAGTAAAAACCATGGACTTGGCAAGGAATTTCATTGTTTTACAGTTGGGTGAATTGACTTTTTCATGGAAAATGATGGGATATCATGAAAAACAACATTGCAGAGAGTTTTAATATCATGAAAAATGTGAGTCCAACCTTGATGGAGGTACTATGTTGACCCTAGTCCCACAAAAAAAAGTGACAAAAAAACTATGAGGAGGGTTGTGCCTTACGACTACATGCTGTAAGCTTTTGCAAATTCGAAGTGGTTGACAAGAACTCGTGTTATGTTGTGGATCTTCAAGAAAGAACCTGCTCTTGTAGAGAATAGGAAGTGTATGGACTATCGTGTCATCATGCATGTGCAGCTATTGAGGCAAAGGTGGGACAGGTTCATGAATATTATGATCCATATTTTATGATGGACATATATAGGAATACTTACACAGAGGTAATCAATCCAATTCCACATGAACCATAATCTGTTGTATCATTGCATCTCATAGAGATCAAAGTACCAAGTATTCCATTTCAACCTGGAAGCAGAAGAACCAGGAGGATACTCTCATAGGTTAATACACAATAAATTATATGTAATCGGTGCAAAAGGCCCGGTCATAATTGATGAGCCTGTCAGAACCCCACTGACGATGATTATTTTTAATTAATGTTATGTTTCTATTGTTATATTGAGACGAGATTCAAATGTTTGTAAGGTTTGGAATCAACAGTTAGCAAAGACATTCACATGATGAAGACTTACAGTTCACAGGGTGAATTTGAATAGTTTACATAATGAAGATTTACAGTTTACATGCCGAAGATTAGTAGCCTACAAAAACATATTAGTAGTTCACATAATGAAGACTTATAATTCACAGAGTGAATTTAAACAGTTCACGTAATGAAGACTTGCAGTTTACATACAAAAAACTGATAACCCACAAAAATAGACGAGCAGTTCATATAATGAAGACTTACAGTTCATAGAGTGAATTTGAACAATTCACATAATGAAGACTTGCAGTTTACATACCAAAGACTGATAGCCCGCAAAAACAGATAAGAAGTTTATATAATGAAGACTTACAGTTCCTAGATTCGAATAAAAATAGTTCCTACACAAGAAGATGATAGTTTATATTTCGAAATATACAGTTAACAGTTATCAACACATAATGTTGACTCATTCAATGTTATACTTATTTAAATCATCAAATTATTACATATTTATGATAATATAAATGGTTTTAAACCATAATTTGATTTCATCAACCAAGCTACTATGCATTTCATATCCACAAAAATCTAGTTGGAATAGTAATGGAAAAAAATGATCTAACACATATGCAATAAAATCATGTGAACAATGTTAAGGAAATAATTAGGATGGATGAAGGAAATCATATGTCAAGGAAACAACTATAAAGAATGAAAGAAACTTTAATATAAGTATGAAGAAAATCAAATGTCAAGGAAACAATTATGAAGGATGAAGGTAACTGTAATATAAATATGAAAGAAATCATATGAACTATGTCAAGGAACAAAAGGGTTATATCTAAATATCTTATATGGAACAATGTAATGTCTTCATAATTTATAATGAGGTTCAAGTTTCAATAGTAAAATCTAACCTTCGTTTAATTATGTTGGTACTCTTATTTAAGTGTCGTTTTTTTCAATGAGAAAAAATTAACAGTTCATGGTGCGATTAAAAATAGTTCACATAGGCAACCAAAAGACATGAAGAGTTCACAAGAGCTTGTGCCAAGGCTGAAGCTGACACTCGAGAAAGACGCAGACCGACCCTTACAAAATGGAATGCTCCCCCTGTTGATTGGCTGAAAATGAATGTTGACGCGGGGAAGAGGCTGGAGAATGTCATAAGTATGGGCGTTGTAGCTAGAGATCATGAAGGACATGTGATAATGGCGGCTGGTCAGAATGTTCTCTTGGATGTGCCTCCGGCTGCAGGCAAGGCGATGGCAATCCGGTTTGGTCTTAATATAGCCAAATCGCTGGGCAGGGATCGTGTTATAATAAAATCAGATATCCGGGAAGTGGTGAAGTTGGTAGTAGCAGGACATGGGGATCTATCGATCCAGGGCGGCATTGTAGATGACTGTTTAGCATTGATCCGTCAGAGGTCACTGCTCTTGGGTGACAAGGGAAGCCAATCCAGCCGCTCACGAAATTGTCGTTTACGCTTTCGAATGTCATTGTAATGGTTTCATTTTGAATGTAATCCTGAATCGACTTATAAACATTTGTAACCAACAACATGAGCAATGAAATTTCGTCCTATTGGACTCCTTGATCAAAAAATAAAATAATAAATAATAATAAATAGTCTTAATAATAATAATAATCTATACGATTCAGTTGTGATCGAATCTATTATTAATAAGAATAATAAAAATTAATATCCTTTTGAATATTTTTTTTAAAAAATACCCATGGAAACTTTATAGATATGTGTTTTATATTTATATATAATATTTGAAATAAAGTACGACCGACCACGTGGGTCACAATGTCCTATTTTACTCAAACTAAATATTTGGCATTTTTAGTAAAATTCAGAATTATAATGCATTATTAGGGATAACATACTCATAATTTTTAATCTCATATATTATATTTAGCTAGCAAAAACCATTAATTATATTTTTTCATTACAAAATAGTCCTTGTTATTAATTTTTTCTTGACCTCCTCATGAAATATTTTTTGCTCCGCGTCAGTATGTAGAAAGGACATCCCTATAAAAACATAATGATATTCGTATTCTTATGTCAATATTTACATAAATTTTTTTTTATAATTTTAAATGTTTAATTTTGATCTCATGATTAAAAACAAATGACTTTATCGTTCAATTCGTCAAATAATTGCTTTTCACACCCCGGTTAGCATCCTTTCCCAAATCTGGTCCGAATTGCCCTCAACCGACATTCCCTGCTGTGTTGTACTACCATGAAAAAAAGCTCATCTATCCCTTTCATCAAACAAGGAAAAAAGAAAATGGAAAAAAAATAAAATCAAACGCAATACAATTTTCATTTTAGAACAGCATAGCACAACAAGGGAGAAAAACAGCCGGTGATTCAGCTCCCCATTCACAGACCTTAGCTATCTCTCTCCTCTTTCTCCCTCTAAAATTATTTTCTTCAACAAAATATCTAGCAAATACTGTATCACTTTCATTTTATAAACTTTATTTTTATAATAAATATATATTTGAAACCTAAATTAAAAATATTTTTCAAACAAGACTATTATTGAATATTGATTATGCTTTTAATTTTTGCACCGTAAGTTGTGTGGCAATTAAATTAAGTTAAATCAAGTGATTATTTAGAATTAAAACAGAAAAAACCAGTTTCAAGAAGAAGAAAAAACAGCAAAAACCAAGTTATTTTAAAGTGATATCCATTTTGCGATCTTTGTTGATGGTTGATGATTAATTCTTCTTTCCAGCATAAAGTTCGTAGATTAAAGATTTTTATGTCTGCAGACACATTTGTGTCTTAAATTGAAATGAAAATGAGAAAGGGTACTGAGAGCACTCTGTTGAGTCTCTATTTTTTTCCTTTTTGTTTTTCATATTAATTTTATTGTATATAACAATACAGTAACTTATTTTTTAAAACTAAAAAAATATTATAATTATATAATAATTTTATCGAATTTTTCTATATCATATTATAATTTATACAGTTTCACACATATATCAATATTTTTTTTCAATTTTTTTCCACGTCATTGTTCTGTTTTTTTTTAACAAAATTTTTATTTTATATAATCTAATACGAATGCAGGAAGAAACGAGGGATGAGTCGGAGAAGATTGCTGGGGTGTGATTTCACTGGATGAAGCACTTACTAACCCTTTTCATTGTACAATCATAAACAACATATTTTCAAAGAGATCCTCTAAGGTTGTTACTTGTTACCAACATTTCACCTATCAACCGTGTTAGTACATGATTCTCATAAGGAAAAGAAAGGACTAGGGGAAGCAAGGAAGAATCTTCCAGGTGGTAGCCAGCCACAGGGTGGGTTTCCTGTGTGACTGCTTCATGACAACACGAGACAGCAGAGACTGAGATTGGACTCACCATCTGCAACAAAGAGTCCTATCTGCCCAAAAAATAATCATCCTTCCCCTTCCAATTTACTACTGTTTCGAAATGATTGCGTGAATTATGTATTTCAACTTAATATATGTTACAGGACGATCAGTCATGATTTGATATGAAAACGAGATTTATATTCATGCATATAAAATAATATAAAATACGTATATTTTATATCTTTTGTGTAAAGAAAAGAATATTTTCAAACAATTTTTATATTAATTTTTTTTATTTCCTCTATTTCATAGTATGTACAACGTTTTCAATCATTATATTATTCAATGCGTATTTTGAAGGGGTTTCGTTTGTAGTCTTAATGATGCAAAAAATTATGCCACCAACGTTAGGTTAATGTACATAACCATAAATTATCATTAGTGTTTCATGATAAGTTTTTTTAAAAATAATATTTGATCATCTCACGATACGAATCAAACTTCGTTTCGACAAATGTGATACTCAAAACGTTGCATTTAATGCATTTAATTTGAAACGAATAAAATATTTAACAATTAGTTATATTAATATATTACATTATCTCATCACTTTCTTCTTTCTGTTTTCTTTTTTTTTTCTCCTAGATCTCCCTTAATGTATCTCATTATT
>LIEC01007484.1:0-17669 GCA_001925005.1 Drosera capensis
TTTAACCTCTTCAAGTCAGTTTGGTAATTGATACAAGACTCCTTTAGATTCCTTTCTAGATCTATAAGCTGCCTTTGTATATCTATAAGTTTTTTACTTTCTTCTCTCAAGTCAACTCCTTGATTTTCTCTCAAGTGAACTCCTTGATTTTCTCTCAATTCATTTAGTAAATCTTCTTCATTTTTCGTAACTGGTTTTGACAAGATTGGATCTCTAGGTATTACTTCTTTTCTAAATTCTCTAAATATTTTTAGAATTGTTTGAATTCAAAGTCTTTTTTCGAATTCGTGTTAAATGGGTCCAAAAAGGGTAGATCGGTCTTCTTTCAAAGGCGGACCAGAAGGAGACTCAATTTTCATTCCATAAATTGATAAAAAAGAGGAATGATCTCTTTTCTCTTTTGGATTTGGGTCTTGCAAATTTGAAATAGATTTGTCACGCCAAGGTCTCAGACGGAAATGAGATACTATCTTTATAGACAGATCTTCTATTAACCACCCTTTAGACAAGTCAATTTGTGAATATTCAGCTGAGTTAATGATTGTCAAAAAGAGAAGTAATGAAATAAAGAAATGTGTCTATATTATTACATTACAATTTCGAATAAACAGGAGTAAATGAGAAAAGAAAGTAGAAGAATGTCATCTTATGAGACTCCTTTTAGTTTTTAGTTTAGCTCGATATGACCATCAAAAAAAAAAAAAAATGTTCATTTAATAGTATAACATGACTTATATGTCTATTTCAACCCCGACCCGAGTTAGCATAAACTTTTTCAAATTGGACTCAATGATATTTTTTGAATTCTAGTTAGAATAGAAATCTAGCTTTTTTCTTTTCTTTTTTCATTTAAATAATTCAATAATTTTTTCTTATTCACTCTTTTTTACTTAAATAAATCGAATAAGATAGAAATAGAATAAAATATATGTCACCCAACTTCTGTATTTATTATAGCCTTTATTGCTGCTCCTCCAGTAGATATTGATGGTATTCGTGAACCTGTTTCTGGATCTTTACTTTACGGAAACAATATTGTCTCTAGTGCCATTATTCCGACTTCTGCGGCTATCGGTTTGCACTTTTATCCAATATGGGAAGTGGCATCAGTGATGAATGGTTATATAATGGTGGTCCTTATGAGCTAATTGTTCTATACTTTTTATTAGGTGTAGCTTGTTACATGGGTCATGAGTGGGAAACTTAGTTTCCGTCTGGGTATGCGCCCATGGATTGCTGTTGCGTATTCAGCTCCTGTTGCAACTGTTATTGTAGTTTTCTTGATTTACCCAATTGGTCAAGGAAGTTTTTCTCATGGTATGCCTTTAGGCATTTCTAGGACTTTCAACTTCATGATTGTCTTCCAGGCTGAGCACAACATCCTTATGCCCTCATTGTAGGTGTAGCTGGTATAGAAACATATGATAAATCAAAGTCTACTGCATAAATATTTTCTTTTCTAATTCCTAGTAATTTGACTTCTTGTGCGACTTTATCCTTTACTTGGCATATATCATAAGTGAATGACACATCATAATTTTTATCACACAATTGACTAATGGATAACAGGTTATGTTCTAAGCCCTTAACATAAGCAACATCTCTAAAACTATACCAAGGGTTCCATAACCTTTAGTTGTATCTTTCTTTCCTTCTCCAAATATGACAAGAGGTTCTTGTTCTTTTCTATAGTCTTTAAGAATGGATTTGTTTCCTATTATGTGTCCTAAGCATCCACTGTCCAGGTACCCTATGCCCTTTTGTTTTTCCCTTTTGTTTTTTCTGCAATGAAAACATGAAGAGCTTGTACATGGTACCCACTCATTTGGGTCCTTATTGGTTAGTTTTTGGAATCCACACTTGAATTATCTTCTTGTATGTGTTCCAGCATTTAAATGATTTATGGCCAATTTTTCCATAGGTAAAGCAGTAGACCTTTGGTCTTATGCTTCTTAGTGATCTGCTCCACTTTGTTTGCTGCTCCTGACATGAGCAGATGTGTCTCAAATATGGCTTTCTCCAAGTCGTTCTCAAGATGTTGTTCCATACTGAATAGTTAGATGCATGTTGAGCTTCATAAGGCCTTTCTTTGAATTCCCTTTTACAATTCCTTGCCTTCTCCTCTTTATCGTATTTATCATAAGCACGTACTGGTAATCTTCTCCAACTCTTCTAAGGTTGAGCAGTAGAGATCTTACTTTGCAGTAGAGATCTCTTGAGCATACTGCCCTTACTCAGTACTGTATGTGCAGTTGAGCTTTTTCTCCTTTGCACAATCTGTGCAGCAGAGCTTTGGCTCTTATGCACATATGCTGCAGTAGAGACATTCTTCTTCTGCACACCTTCTGCAGTAGATATGTTCTTTTGAAGGACATCTTTGTTAGATCTCTGGATTCTCTTATAGGTGTGGTTTTTGTATTCCAGATTTCACCAAGAGGTCTCATAAACTTTCGATTGACTTCCTTGTTTTCGAAAGTCTTTCTTAAGATTTTGAGATTGTTGATGAGAACATTGAACCATTTCGAAGAAAGTAGTCATATTCTCATCAGATCTCATTGAGACCAGTTCGTATTGTTGTATCAATACATCATTCTTGTTTTCCCTGATCTCATTAGTTTCTTCATTTCTTAGTAGTAGAGCCTCACATGCTTCATTTGTTGTTTTAGTATAAACCAGAGTCTCAAACATATTGTCGTCAAGAGATTTGAATATTTAATTTATAGTTTTTCTATCAACAATGTATAGATCCCAGTCTTCTCTCGACAGAGGCATTTTTGTCATTGTACTTTTCTTATTGAATTTTTTGGATCTGGCATCATTGGAACATTTTGTCCATCCAAGATAATTTCTTGCATCCTCTCGTCTGTTGAGTTGAGATATACAAGCATTCTGAGCTTCCAGTGGTTGAACTTGTCGAAAGAGCAAGTTGGAGGTTCTCCATTGTTAGGACATTAGGGAAATTTTGGTGGTACCATTATTGATGATGATGATGATGATCTTCACACACACAAACTGTTAATAACTTCTTTACAAATAAGATATATGACATTTTCTTTCCAAGAACTGTCAAGTTTGGAAAGTCAGGCTTTGATACCAATTATAAGGTCCAAGATATAGCCTAGAGGGGGATGAATAGGTTAATTCGAATTTTAATAATTTTTTACAGTAGATTATGATTTTGCAGACCACTGTTCTATGCAGACTACTTGCGTAGTCTGCAGCTAACAGTTGAGGTCTACTGCAAAGATTCCAATTCTTGGAATTTGTCTCTACTTGTCTATGAAGGTTGATTTCTAAGAGTTCTAAATATCAAGCAAAGAAAGCAAATAACGAGACACAGTATTTATACTGGTTCAGACACTTGTTATCAATTGATAAACAAGAGCTTAGTTTAGTCTTCCCTTAGTGACCAATGTAGTTAAGCCAAGAGGTGAGTATCACTATCTTCTTGTTTTTAGCTTACAAGTCAACTTATTTTTACAAGCTTGACTACTTATAGAAAAGATAAAGACCCACGATCTTCTCACAGATTCAGCAATCTGAACTCTGCTACAGAGACTGTTCTTCTTGCAGATTAGTGAACTCTGCTTTTAACAATTCAGTTCTCTTGAGTAATCTTTGAATGTTGATTGCTTTTCCATGCTTGTCTTTCAATCCTTATTTAATAGCATTTTTCCAAGAGCTTCTTTGGTTTCCATTTAGAGGCTTAGGAAATGAACCTACTGTAGCCTGACGCTGTTTCAGATGCTGACATCTCGCCACTCGTGTCCCCCACCATCTCGTTTTTTATTTTGGCAGTCCACTATCTCCAAGTTTGTGCCGTTGTTGCTTTAACTCAAATCTTTATTTGAATGACTCTAGACCTTTGACCCCACCATCAGCAACCTCCTCTGCTGCACCCAGTCTGCTGCATCTTAGTTTGCATTCTATACTATGAGACCTCGTTTGCACCAGTCCCTGCTGCAACCTCGTCTGCACCCACATCTACTGCACATTGATGCATTCTAGGTTGGTCCTTGTCTGTAAGCTTAGTTCCTAGATCCCGAAGACTTTGATGTTCTTTTGTTGTTCATCAATGCCTTAGTTGTTTATCCAAAGCGCTCTGTAGTAGCCTGCATCTGGTGACTCATCTAATCTTCATCATCTGTAGCCGTCTGGTCTCCAATATCTAACCTAGACTGTAACTACCTACTTGACTTCTAGCCTAAACAAGCTAACTGCATTATGATTAATACATCTTAGTTTTGTTATATTATTTTCTTAATTGGAGGGATTGCACATTCCTATCATACACATTAGGATGTTGAAATGCCTAACGCAACTGCACCACTTGTACCATGCGTTCATGAGCTTATTGACTATTCACGGTGCCGGCTTGGTTTTCCAATTGCTTATCCTAGAGGCTATGAGGAGCAACAACAGTATGAACAGCCTCATTACTACCTACCACCTCCACCTTAGCACAACGATCTCCCATCTATCTTTCACTATTACTGGAAGGTTTCCATTCAGAGGTTAGAGGGGAATCAAAGAGATATAGTAGAGGAGCAGCGATGCCAGGGAGAGCGTACATATTTGATGGATGAGCATGTGCTAGATATGATGGCTATCCTTCAGTGCATGGAGCAGCACCTGATAAGTGAGAAAACATACATCATTTTCTTAGTTATAGTTATGTGTTTTTATCTACTTTTGTCTTAGTTTGAGTCATTTTACTTCCTTTTATGGTTAGAGTATCGATACTGCCGTATTTCTTATTTTTATTGCACAAATAAAGAGCATGCATGTGTTTCGGTCGTGAGTTGCATGCAAGGAGAGTTGAACCTGTCGTGAACAAGGCAAACATGACTTCTACTGTTTGGAGCTTCAAAATTGAAGTATACCAGCTTTTGAGTAGCACGGGCCATGCCTAATGAACACGGGCCGTGCCTGATGCTTTGTGAAGTTATCTCAGCAAAGGACCATGGAGACCTGCTCTCAGGCCGTCCCACCCATGAAAACAGAATAATGTTATCTTGCTATTTTGTTGGGACATCGGTTATTTTGTATTTCCAATGTATACCCACTCTCAAGAACGAAAAGGGGATAACTTTTATCAGGTTTGTTTTTCCAAGGACGAGGTTGAAACGGTGTCGGATTGGTTTTTTTCTTCACGTTATTGGCGATAGCTCCCAGATGAATCCAATCAATGCTCTAGTGGATCCATCATTGCTGGTTATAACCGACTGCGTTTGTAAACCAATTTTCATTGGTTGTTAGTTTATACTCTATTCCTAGTTGTTTTGTAATGACTCAATTCAATTGTCTGTTCGATTGGTTGTTTTCATTCATGACTATGATTGGGTAGGACTAGTGATTTCTGTGTTTATTAACTTCATGTTCAAGATTTGTGACATCATGTTCATGTGTTGATTTATCTATAATTGTCTGTTCTATATATTTTGATTGATCACCTTAGTACATAGAAAAAGCATGTATGCAGTCAAGCCACTCTCTTTTGGTTGATGATAGTAGCAAGTTGATAGGTTAATGTCCTTGTCCTTCTCTTTTGATTAACCTATGATCACATGAAAATGGGCATGAAATAGCGCTAATCTGTGTAGGTTATATTATGAGGCATTAGAGAAATAATCATAATGCAACATGTTAAGTTTATGTTACACTCTATTTTGAACATAGAGTAAATGTGTTAGTTTAGTTATGGCATACTTTATGATACTCAATAGTTGCATCGACAACTCTCTTTTTTTTTGTAGAGTTTTATTAGAAACGCCAGCCATAAATGAACATGAAATGAAAATGGTGATCAATGATTGAATTCATGAAAAGTGAAAACTTTATCAACTATGATAAAAACATTCCCAAACAAGACTTCAAATTTTCTAGTTAAAATGCCTTATTTAGCTTTATTTGTTCCTTGTGGGATCGACTCGTACTTGTCACTACTACGTACTTATTTTAATTTTGTGGTGTGAAGTAGTAGTGATTATTCAATTTGTAGCACCTTGCGATGGGTTTTATCAGCATCAGTGTGCTTTCTTTAACTAGTTCCCTCAATGGAACTTGCCGCCACCACCACAACCCATGTGATTTTTCATGTATTTTAGTCCTAGTTTTTCTTTTCTATGTCTTTTAGGACTTAGTTTAGAATAACTTGGGGGTGTGAGTTTATTTATATATTTTATTTTCAATTCCAAGTCTTGTTTGTTGAGTCATTTACATTCCTAACTCGAGTCAGTTAGTTTGTTTGAGTATGTTATTTTCCATTTTCAACGTTTCAGTGGATGTATGAAACTTGTTTCATTTATTATATTCAATTTTGTTTCGTATAATTTTGGTGATTTTTTTCTTCTTATAAAAATTAAATAAATCAATATTATAAAATTTTATTTAGGAAAATTCCTTAAAACTAATTAAAATATGAAAATTAATTAAAAATTTAGATTAATTAATTGAAACTCAAGGAAAATTAGAAGACAATTATTTAAATTACAAAAAAATCATCATCAATGTAAAAGGTTAAGGAAAAATCATTGGAATTAAATTTCAAAAAATCAAATCAACTCACATATCCCATAAATTAAAATTCACCTTAATTAATTCATAAATCAATGTAAAAGGATTTTAAGACACATAAGACATTAAAAAGTTAGATTCAATCAACTACCCAACTTTAATTCAATCATTGAAGAAAAGTTTTAGTTTTATTTCGGTTAGTTGTCACAGTAAATAACTACTCATCATATATCTTATTTATGAGAAAATGAAATTCCATTGATAGTATTTTATTTCTTCTATGTATCTATGCTTCTATGTGGATGTTTTATTTTTCTTGTAGCCACTTTCATGATTATTTATTTCATATTGTGTGTGAGAGAGAGGGATTCATTAATATTTATGCAATGCGAGTTTTGTTTAGAGAGGAATCTACCTTGGGGGAGGGATTGCTTAGTATAATTTCTTATTTTGTTAATTTTTTGATAAATTTTAAATAAATAATGTCCTGAGTATATATATATATATATTAAAATTGAAATATAATGAATGAAAATAAAAATAGAAATTATGTTTTGTTTCTAAATCCATGGCTTAAGAAAAATAATATAATGATAATTGTTACTCTATTACATGTAGTTTGAATATCATTTCTAAGAAAGTTATTAATATTTGCTAACACCGTTTTATTATCTTCCTATGATATGTCCTTTTTATATGTAGATAGCGCTTTAGTGGTGACTCGAACTGTAAAGAAGTTACTAACAGTTTGCAAAGAAGTTACTAACAGTTTATTTTCTGTAAAGAAAAATGGCACCACTAAAGCTTCCTTAGTGTCCAAACAGTGGAGAGCCTCCGACCTGTTCGTTTGACAAATTCAACCACTGGAAGCTGAGGATGATTGCACATCTTGATTCAATCAATGAGAGAATGCAAGATATCATCGCTGATGGACCTCACATACCAATAATGCTAGATCCAATAGATACAACACATGAAGTTTACAAACCAAAGTCACTTTGGTCAAGAGAAGACTGAGATTTTGTGCAAGTTGACAGAAAAGCAAGGAACCAGATATTCAAAGCTCTTGATGACAACATATTTGAAATCGTGCTTCATACAACCACTGCAAAAGGAAGCATGGGAACCTCTACTGCTCACAAATAAAGGAACCAATGAAATAAGAGAAAACAATAAGGATGTTCTAATGCAACAATATGATTGGGTCTCAATGAGATCTATGGGACTTACACAAGCAATATGAAGTAGCAGTGCATCAGAAACTCAAATAACTCCTCCATCTACAGTCAAGACACTGAAGGATGCATTTGACAATGACATTCGAATCATTTTAGTTCAACCAAGACCACATGCAGAAATGATACACTCCTCACCCTCAGAAGACACCACAAGATACACATTGCAAAGAGTAGATCAAGAAATCTACAACATGCACGAAAGGAACAAAGAAGCACTTTATGAGTTACTTGACACTCTGCAGCCAATAGCAGAACAGTTTAAACACGAAAGGCAAACCAGAACCCAAGGCTTCGAAGACTTTCAGACTTCTCTTGAAAAACTAGTGGCAGGAGTCATTAACCAAATGCAAAGAGCCAATTCCCTTAACCTTCAACAATAGAGAATGAGCTTTTCCAACATCAACAAATTCAAAAACCAACATACAGCTGATCTGCAAAAGTTGAACAAGGCTCTGCAGAATACCTAGCAATAACTCAATGAGACCATCCGCATCAATGACACAAAATTTGGACTACTTGAGAAACCAAACTACAAGTAGTTCAAAAGAACATATTCTCTGAACTCAAGATTGTGCGTACTGCCCTTGAGACTCTAATCTCCACCCTGAATGCTAACAAAAAAGGGGTGAAATAGGCTATAGATGAGCCACAGAGGACTCCCAGGACTACTGCAGTTGAGCAGCAGAAGACCCCAGCTGAGACTCAAGTGGAGAAGTCTTCTACAACAAAGAAAAGACATTCCTCTAACAAAGAAAGGGAGAGGTCTGCAAAGAGATGAAGGCATCATGGGGAGTAGTCTTATGAAGAACGCAGATGACACCATAGAGAGTCAGAAGAAAGATCTCAGAAGCACAGAAAAGAATCAGAAGAGAAACGAAGGTATCAGCGTAGCAAGGGAAAGGAGCATCAAAGGTAAGGATAAACATTTCTACTCCTCTTTCTTTTTTTGTTTTGTTTTTGGTTTGAAAGCAATGAAAACAAGTAGTAAGAAAAGTTATAATCTTGTTATTTTACATAGGGGTTTTGTTAGCATTAGTTTAGGGGGAGATTGATAGGAATGTCCAATCTCTCCAATTGTATAGAAATTGATGGAACAAAATTGAGATGTATTAGTCATATTGTAGTTAGTATGCTTAGGCTAGAAAACAAATAGATAGTTATAGTCTAGGACGGATGTTGAGGAGTAGACGGCTACAAACGATGGACATTGTGTAAGCTACCAGATGCAGATTACTAGAGATATTTTTGGATAAGTAACTAAGACATTAATGAGCAACAAATGACCATCAAAGGCTTCAGGATCTTGGATTGAGCTTGTAGACGAGAACCAACATAGCAAAGCACAATGTGCATCAGATCTGAGTGCAGACTAGAAGTTGTGGTAGGGACTTGGTGAAGACTAGTGTTGCAGAGTGCAGACTAGGTCTTACAATACTGGATGTAGAATGGAAGCTGCAGCAGAGTGGAGTACAACAGAGATGAGTGCTAAGGTGGGGTCAAAGGTTTGAAGTCATTCAAACGAAGATTTGAGGTACAGATAGCAATGGCATAAATTCTGTAGTAAGTGGACTGCCAGCATCGACAACAAGATGGTGGGGGACACGAGCAGTAAGGTATCACATAAAAAAAAGTACCACGTTTGCTGGGTTTATTCGTTGAGCCTATGAAAGGGAATCGTTGAGGCTCATTGAAGTAAGGCTATTGAATGTGATTGAAAGGCAAGCGTGCAAAGTAATCAAAAGTTCAAAGATTACTCAAGAGAGTTAATTCGTGAAGATCACAGTGAAAGAAGTGTCACTAGTCTGCAGAAGAACACATCTTGAAGCAAAGTCCAATAGATTGGATCAGTGCAAAGGATTTGAGTCCTTCATCTTTTGTACAAGTTAGATAGCTTGTAAAAAGAAGTTTTCTTATAAGCTACAAACAAAAAGATAGTGATACTCACCTCTTGGCTTGACTACACTGGTCACCAAGGGAAGACTGGACTAAGCTCTCGATTATCATTTAATAATGAGTATCTAAAGTAGTACAAATACTATGTCTATTACTTGCCTTTATATCTTGATATTTAGAACTGTTAGAAACAAATCATCACAGCGAAACAGAGATAATACTTTGTCTTTTTAGATTCCTACTAATTTTACTTCTTGTGTGATTTTTTATCTTTTACTTGACATGAATTTTGAGTGAATCAGACATCATACTTTTTATCCTAGACTGCTACAATTGTAGCAGACGACCTTCTCATCTTCTTTCGTTTTTATGGGGAAGTTCTTCTTAAGATTTTTCTTTTTGAACTTCTTTCCCATCAGTGCAAGTTCTTCAAAGAGTCCTTATTCAATTGCAGACGAGGTGTTAGTAACTGTTAGTGGTGGAGCCATATTTTATTTACAAAGTTAAACTGTTAGTAACTTCTTTATAGATTAAAATAATGACCTTTTTTCCAAAAATGTTAGGTCTGGAAAGTTAGGCTCTAATATCAATTGTTAGGTCCAAAGATTCAACCTAGAGGGAGGTGAATAAGTTGATTCAAAATATTTTCTTTTATGCAGTGGATTTAACAATTTTGAATACTATTATTCTATGTAGACTACTGAGGTAGTCTGCAGCAGAGATTGAGTAGTATGCAACAGAGACTCAAACTTATAAGTTTGTCTGTATTTGGTTGTAATAATTAATTTCGAACAGTTTTAAATATATCAAGTAATGAAAACAGCTAAACAACATAATATTTATACTGGTTCAGACACTAGTTATTAATTGATAAAGGAGAGTTTAGTCTAGTCTTTCTTTTGTGACTAGTTTAGTCATGCCAAGAGCTAAGTTCACTATCTTCTCGTTTGTGGCTTACAAGACAACCTCTTTTTACAAGCTAGCTAACTTGAACAAAAGATGAAGAACCCAGATCTTTGCACAGATCCAACAATTGAACTCTACTGCAAGTTTTGTTCTTCTTCACACACAAGTGAACTCTCTTCAGTGTTTTTCTCGATTTAGCACACTTGAGTAATCTTTGAATTTCTGATTGCTTTGCATGTTTGCCTTTTAATCACTCATTCAAGAGCCTTACTCACTGAGCTTCAACCATTCTCTTTTATAGGATAAGGGAATGAACCAGTGACCTATGTAGAGGACCTGATGTGACAGCTTGTTACGTGTGAGCCTCAACTGATGTTGATAGCTCACCTACTTCAGACTCTCGTACTGTCACATTCTGAACTTCAAATCTTCGATTTGACTAAACCTTAGACCTTTGACCCAAAACCCAGCAACCATCTCCTTTGCACTCAATTTGTTACATCTTAGTCTACACTCAGTACTGTGAAACCTCGTCTGTACCAGTCCCTACTGCAACCTCGTCTGCACCCAGATCTGCTACACTTCATGCATTGCTATGTTGGTCCTAGTCTACAAGTCCAATCCTAGATCCTAAAGCATTTATAGGTCTTTTGTTACCTATGCATGTCTTAACTGCTTAGCCAAAGTCCTTTGTAGTAGTTTGCCTCTGGTGACCCACATGATGCTCCTCATCTGTATCCGTCTGCACTCCAGCATTTGACCTAGACTACAACTCCCTACTTGATTTCTAGCCTAATCACACTAACAACATCATGGCTAATACTCCTAAGTTTTGTTCATCAATTTCTATACAATTGGAGGAATTACACATTCCTATCAAGCTATCAACATCAGTTAAGGTTCACATGCGACAAGTTGTCACATCAGATCCTATACATAAGTCACTGATTCATTTCCTCAGCCTATAAACGGGGATCGATGAAACTCATTGAGGAGGAAGCTTGCAAAACAATACAAGATTAAAAGTTACTTAAGTGAGCTAAACTGAGAAGAATACAGGAAGAGAGTTCACTAGTCTCCATAGAAGAACACAAGCTGCAATAGAGTCGAGTCAAGGATCTATGCAAAGATCTAGGTTCTTAACCTTTTGACATGTTAGCTAGCTTATAAAAGGGGTTATCTTGTAAGCCACGAATAAGAAGATAGTGAACTCACCTCTTGGCTTGACTAAACTGGTCATTAAGGGAAGATTGGACTAAGCTCTTGATTATCAGTTGATAATAAGTGTCTGAATCAGTATAAATCTTGTGTTCTTTACTTGCTTTCATTGCTTGATGTTTTAGAAATGTTAGAAACTAAGTACTACAGCAAAACAGAGACAAACTTATACAGTTTGAGTCTTTGCTGCAAACTATCTTAATAGTCTACAAAGAACGTCAGTGTTCAAATCATCAAATCCATTGTATTTACCTGATATAATTTGAATCAACCTATTCACCCCTCCTCCCTCTAGGTTGAATCTGTGAACCTAACAATAAGATTCACATCCTACTCAGATATCACAAAACAATCATATGAAACATTCTCTATACATCACAAAAACTATAGCTACACTTCAGGTTTTGCACCAGTACATGCCCCTCGCTATCTTCTCCATCCATGTCATCCATTCTCCCCAGCCTAGAGATTTCTGCTTGAGCTGAACGGACTTTAACATAGGCTGGACTACCTCCTGCACGAAATCACATAGAAAGAATAGGTGCTCGTGTATTTCCACTTCCTTTCCACACAGCACACATCTATCATCATTGATCATCCCTTTCATACATAACCAATGTCGAGTTCTGACCCTATCTTGTCGTACCAGCCAAGCCACAAATCCCCATCTTGGCCTCACTTCCCTTGCCCATATCAGTTTATACCAAGGCATATTAGGCTCCTCCCTTCTCATAGCTTTATAACCCATACTCACGGTATATTCTTTGCCTCCACACCATTAGACAGTACTGTTATCACATAGTTTCACATAAAGGCTCATCATGTCTCGAGTTTGAAGAAGCAAGGACGGAAATCCACGATTGTCCTTGTTTCCTCATACATGTCCATATAGTATTTCTCCTCAAATAGTAGGCATGAAGCCATCGAATCCACAATCTATCTTATTTTTGTTGAATTGCCCATATCATCTTGAACAGCAAAGCAACATTCCAAGCATTCAGCTCCCGTATTCCAAGTACACCTTGCTTTCTCGATCTTCATACCACATCCCATGCCACAAGAGCTCGTGCCTTATTCATAGCAATGCCCGTCCAAAGATAAGCCCTACCCCTACTGATTATTTCATTAGACACTATCTTTGGAATTAGCACATTTTGAGCTCAATATACATGAAGTGTCAACAATATGGATGCCATTTGACCTCTCTTCCCGTGTTACTAGGAATTCTCAGTGACTTATGGCAGGCCTCTCTTGCTACCACGGTAGCACCTAGTGTGGTCAGTGGCAATCGTGTTCGGGCAACGAAGCTTACACTCATTCACATTGGTTCATCCTACTATGCCCTGGGCCTTTTGCTCTTCTAACGTAAAAGGTGGCCAGCCATTCATCAAGGCCCAGGAATCTGCTAGACATCTCTGTGGCGGGATTGGATACCCGCATCCAATGTAGTCTCCCAGCATATGACAAAGATCTTGAATTCCAGCTTGTAATGTGGCCAGTCACCTTATCCACCCAAGGATAGTACTGTTGACTACTTACTCTCTTTGTTATCAATGGTATTCCCAAATACCGAACAGGAAAGGTCCCTATTTTTCATTTTTAACATACCTGCCACTTCCTGCTCCTCTATTTTAGGAACTCCACCAAAGAATAGACTACTTTTCTTCTCGATTGCTAGAAGATTGCTCATTTCAGCAAAATGCTGTAGCTATTCTTTGATCATCTTCAAGGACATAGCATTGGCTTTGCTTAAAATCATCAAATCATCTGTAAAACACAAGTTGATTATGCCCACTCTCTTGTATTTCGGATGGAAATCAAATCTCTGAATCGTACTGCCCCTCTTCAATGGTCTAGAGAGGTATTCCATGGCAAGAATAAATAAATAAATGAATAAAGGAAAAATAAAGGTTTTACTAAGATAGACCAAAAGATAAAAGTTTCGATTTATATGGGACCGGGGGAGTATTCAATTTGTTAGTTTACTAAATTTATTAATAAGTATATGATGAGATAATTTTCAAAAACTATATATATATGCAGTAATATGATGTAATGACAGAAATGAAACATGAAAGAGATTCATGAGTATGTTTTAGATAAAACTAAACTTTCACTTGTTTCTTAACGATTATAGAGTTATTGTTATCTTACATGAAATCTAAATAACTCTAAAAAGTAATGTAATATAGGCTTATATATGGAGTTATGTTGAATGTAAGCTCATATATTTGAAGTAGTTTCAATATAAAAGAATGGTCTTATTTTTGTTGTGAAAATAAAATTATTTTGATGGTGAATTATGTTTGATAACAAATAAGGATGCAGATGAGATACTTGATAAAGAAACAAGTCACATATTATCTCAACAGGAATCAGAACCCACCATAAAATTATTCTGCTCGATAATGAAGACTCACAAGCCCTCACTTCAGCTCAGGAAGCCCCTATTACTCCTGATGCAACAAAGAACATTACCTCTGGAGCATGACGATGAAGGAGCTGGAGCAACACTCGCTTGGTAAAACTCCAATCTCCCAAGAAGCACAGCATCATAAACAACCAGCTGATCATCTACTATACAGGGAGAGGATAGTCAGAAAAGGAGAAAGACATCCAAAGAATCCTCAAGAACTCAATGGGAGACTACCAGCAGCAGAAAGAAGGACGGGCATGGCAAACATAAGTAATAATTCATATCAAGGAAGCACAATAGGGATCGAAGGAACATATCAAAGTCTTCATGGTGCAAACATGATAGAGATCTCTCCAGCACAGCCAAGGAGAAAGACATAGGGAGCATAGGGAAAGAAGGTAACTTCTTTCACAATTTGTAATGTCCTGCAATCTTTAAATTTTTCTTGTGGATAGTTTGTTTCAGAAAATATTCAAAAATAATTTTCTTGTAGATAGTTTGTTTCAGAAAATATTCAAAAATAATTTCATTTGTAAGTAGTGAACTTGCTGTTTCAAAAATTGGATTTTTGTTATCATCAATTTAGGGGGAGATTATTAGGAATATGCAATCCCTCCACTTGTATAGAAATTGATGAACAAATCTCTAGTTTAGGACATATTCATAGTCAAACAATCAGGTTGAGAATTAGGATGATTAGATGCAGTGTAGGATGCATGCAATAGAGGATCACAAATAAGAGACCATTTGTGAATCGCCAAGATGGAGTCTAGGATGCATGCAGCAGAGGATCATAGATAGGAGACCATTTGTGAATCACCAAGATGCAGTCAACATCAAAGGGTTCTAAATGAATGTTTGGGATAAATATTGATACCAAATGAACCACAAGTCTATCTTGATGTAGGACCAAAGTCTCAAGATCATGGCCATATCACAAAATACAGCAGGTGTAACAGACTGGGAATACAATAAAGCTGATTGATGAATGGTTAAGGATCTAGGAAATGATCATATCGAAGATTTGAGGTTTGAAAATCTGTGCGAGGTTGAAGAATATTGTGAGGGAAACCTATCAACTCAGTGAGGACTCACAGAAGCCTGGATATGATGGACTCATTGAAGTTGTGAACCGGCTCATGATTGACAGAACCAATGCTCAGACGAGGAAGCTGCGGTGAGCCATTAAAGTGGTAATATGAATGCGACAAAGAAATACAGAGGACAAAGAAATAGTTGTCAACATCATACAATATAGTCACGGTTTCTGATTTCCTAAGCCCTATAAAATAAGGATCCTTTTTAGACAAAGAAGGTTGTCGACGATTGTGAGAAATTTTCCACAAGCGAAAATCTTCCAATAACCTTTGTGCAATCGTTCACATGAGGTGGATTGAAATTAAGATAAAAAGAGTTTATTAGTCTGCCTCAAGAACGGAATCTACAGTAGATTCTAGAAGTGAGCTGTGCACTAATCTAAATTCTTAGCCATAGCAAGTTTGTAAAGTTTATATGGGGTTTCTTTGTAAGTCAGAAATAAAGAGATAGTGAACTTCCTTCTTGGCTTGATTAAATTGATCATCAAGGAAAGACTGGACTAAGCTTTCGTTGGTTATTTGACAACGATTCCTTGAACCAATATAATTATTGTGTCCTCTACTTCTTTATATATTTTTAACTTAGAACTGTTAGATATTCAATCGGACATAAAGTGATTAGTCTAAAGAACTTAAGCTCAATTCCAAGCTAGTTTCGCAAGTCTACAGTAGAACAATTGCATATTGACCAACACAAGGTTGCATACTGTTAATCAAGAAAATTGTAAATAGCCTATTCAAACCCCCCTCCCCCATGCTATATTATAATACTATGAGAATTATAATGGGATATAATGATGACTTATAAAGAAAACTCAAGTGAATAAATTGCATGTGACAGAATTGAAAATGTTGCTATGGATGTGCGGGATCTCCTTAAGAGATAAGGTTAAGAATGACATTATACACAAGTGACTGGGAGTTTCGGCAATTGATATTAAGATACGAGAGACGAGATTGAGATGATTTTATCATATGATGTGTAGAGACCCTAGCTCCCAGGTAAGGCGAAGAGAATCCCTTGTGGTGATGCAGAACAAATAAGGCATAGGGAAATCAAAGAAATATTGTGATGAGGTTATTCCACAATACGAGAACTTACTTGAACTAACAAAATACATAGCCTTAATAAGGTATAATAGGAGTATTTGACGCAATAGGATAACGATTGTCAGCGGACTTGTAATAAATTAAGTGGGTTGTAGTTGTTGTAAGACACAACAAATTATTTTTAGGTCTATTTATATATTATTATATGTATTTATTCAGTACTTATTTATAATTTTTTTAATTAGTTCTTACTTTTGCTTCATTATGTATTTTTCGATTTGTTGTCATTAATGTCTATCTACTCCTGTCTCATTTTTTGGCTATGTTTTTCAATTTCTTATTATTTATATTACATTGTTGTTGTTTTGTATGTTGGACATTTATTTTACAGGACATCCAAAATAATCTATGTATAGATAATTATGTATATTATGTATTTTTAAAATCCTCTATATCGAGGGAATGATTTTGTCATCGTCTTTCATTTTCATGGATAGAGCTCTCACTCATCCAAAATCATGCACGCATCTTCACTGTCCCACCTTCATCCCCTCACTTCCCCTCATCCTTTCCCAAACCCCATGAAATCTCACCCAAAATCACCAAAACCCAATTTCTCATACACCTTAATTCGCATCAAATAGGTAACAAAACCGACTTTCCACTCCATTACTCCAAAACTCCAGGACCCTTTTGTTATCTATGGATTTGGTAACTTGGGTTGTTGATTTCTTGGTTTTTTTGTAGGTCAAAAGTGGAGATTTGAGGATTGTGGAGGAGTATGAGCCGGGTTGGCTTGATGGCTTGTTTTTCAAGTCGTTTAGAAGTAAGATGGTCAAGGTAGGAGGAGATGATTCATATATGTTGTATTGAGTTTGAGTTTTTGATAGAGTTGTTCACTACTGGCAGTTTGACTATAACATATGGGGAGATGCTAGCGGCATTCACTCTCGTGCAGTAGCTTCCAAACTTTTCATCTAAAATCGTTGGATGAAGTGCAGAATGCTCGAAATGAATTGAAATGTTCCTAGCATTCCTCATGAATCATGATACAGATAATATTTAGTGTCTTATAGTTGGCTTTGATAATAACATAATCTTATCCTCATGAATGATTCAAATAATATTCATGATACAGTCTCTTCTTGTGTGCCTAGGGATTTCTTGGTCTGCTTTGATATTGGAAAGTGATGAATACAGGAGACTGGCTGGGACTCACAGAAGCCTGGATATGATGGACTGATTGAAGTTGTGAACCGGCTCATGATTGACAGAACCAATGCTCAGACGAGGAAGCTGCGGTGAGCCATTAAAGTGGTAATATGAATGCGACAA
>LIEC01007485.1:0-17470 GCA_001925005.1 Drosera capensis
GGGAGGGAGGGTACAGAAGCTGGATAAGGTGAACTCGTTCCTCTCCATCATATCTTCGTTAATTAACAGTTCAAGATCCATGATTTTCAGTAAGGAATCGCGCTTGTGCACAGTGCACTAATCTAACTTGACAATTTCAGACAAGAACTGTGATCTAGAAAGCGTTATTGTAACATAGATTGAATATCATTCCTCTACCTCGTCACTGAAATTGGTCGAGGGGCATTATTCTTAGCGTAAGATTAAAAAGGTCATCCAAAAAAGGGAAAAAAAAGAGCATAAAACAAAAGAATTTTCAGGTAATGAGAACCCTGACGTCACGGTTTGGGGCGCCAACTCCACCTGATAATTTCTATCCCCAAAGAGATTCTGAAAATTCCCCAAAACACTAAATGGTATGCCATTACATAATTTCTAAAACCGTGTAGGTACAAAATAATTTATAGGTCTTTCACCGCACAATTGATAATATGATACCAAATACTGTGTGAGATAATGAGAGCAGTATCCACATCTCAAGCCCAAAATTGAATCCCGATTCTATAGAGCACAGCCGAATCAAGCAGAATCAGCATCAAAATTGGCCATCTCTGGTTAGAACTCAGGACTGCGTTTGGTATCCTGGGTGATTCCTGTTTTTGTTTCAAAACACAAGTGTTTGTTTGATTATGTTTTGTTTTTCTTGATTCTTAAATTGGTGAAACTAAAATTGATAAAAAGTAAAAATTTTATTTTTGATATCTGATTCATTTTAATATAATATTCGATTTTTTAAAAAATTAATTTTAATTTTCGTTATTAATTTTTTATTTTTATTATTAATTTTATTTTTTATTTTCACAGTTTTAACCATTTTACAAAACAGCATCTTTAAGTTTCCATTTTGATAGACACGAAAAAAGCCCAAATACTGTACAAGAACGAAGCATAGAAAATGGAGGTTTGCGTGAAAATACGTTTTTTCATCATAGAATGAAAGTTCTCACCTTGAATATGCAGATATTGACGAAGGCCTATGACAGAGACATATTGACGAGGTGTATGTTGTGTACTTGTCTGTGCTCATCCTCGCCATGACTCTGCTCTCCATATATATGATCATCTCATCGTTATCCTTCTATCATGGTTGTTTATTGCCTTCAATATATATTATCTTAAAAATGTTAGACTAATCACATAAAAATATTAAATAAAAATTTCCCATGATTATATAAACGGTATATGTAATGTCCTAACTTTTTATTATTTAATAATTATACATATGATATTACTGTCGTTGGGTCCAACGTCTCAGATAGTCAAAAACCTAACTTCATGGCTTAATCATAAGAATTAGGTTAAATCCACTTATACATCATTTACTTTAGAAATTTTTGATGCGCTTAATTATAACAAAAAAATATCACCTTTGCAGCGGAATTTTCATCTCTTTCAAAGATCAGAACACCTTTCATATATAAGATACATCTAAGATCAAATAATAGGTTATATTTCTCCTTCACGTTTTGTTCCTGTAACAAAGAGAAGAATAAAGACAGAAAAATAGTAACCGTGACTTATATGAGCTTAATAACGTGTCGATCCCCTTATCAGACATTACACGATAGAATAAGATAATAAAAAGAAGAAGAGAGAAATGATCATTTACATCCTTTGTTCTAGTATTCTGTAATTATCACGTCAATCTGACATTCACAATTATCATCACAAGCATATCAATGATTCACCCTACCCACATAAGTACACTTAACACCACGTAACAACGTTTGAAATCATGTGTCCATCGACACTCCAGACATTATCAACGTCATTTACTACCGTTATACCTTATATGATAATGACAGTCAAGACATCCATATCAAACAAACGAAAGCAATGACACTGTGACACAATAGGTCTCCATTCCAAATCTTACGCACTGTCACATTCAATAATTCACTCAAAATTTTGTTATACTTAACATCATGTCAATCACAGAGAGATGATAAACAATAGATATCATCAATGTTATAATTGTGTCCTTGACGAGACTTATTCAATTTCATAAATAAGATTTATTTAACTTTAACAAAAGAGCCATCCACGAAAGTGGATCAGCCAATGAGAAGCTCAGGGTCTCTTTCAGTTAGATATCCTCATATTCAAAAGTTCAATGAAAAAATAGCACCATTAAGTCACTGTATAACACTTGTGATAGACACAATACTCTTTGTGTTTTATACCATGGAGTGATCTCACAAATTTATGGATACTCTTTTCACACATTCACCCTCATTATACCAGCAAACAAAGCATAACCCATGACATGCAACAACACTACAAAACATTCACTATTTAGCACACAATAGTTGCAATTAGTATTTTACGTTAGACATATTTAGTGATTATGTTCAAAGATTTCAATGCATATTATTACACTCAGAGTATAATGATACGCATCGTCATACATAATAAATCTAAACGTTATCTTTTTATCACAGTTCTTCACAAGCACACATTCAGCCTCGTCCTTAAGTGACAACGAACTGCATCTCCAAGTTTTATAATATAATAGGATATGCATATTAAGACACACCCTTATGAATGACTCTTCACGTTATAAAATTAATTATATTTATTCGTATTTCTTGAAAGACCATCATAGTAACGTTATGTGGTGATGACAAGCTTTGAAAAATCTCTGATACTTATTTTAATAGTACATTATGATGATTTTATGTATTCTTTATCATTAGAAGTGTTTGTGAACATTTGGAGTTGTTTTGGATTCAAAACGGTTTATTTTTTAATTCTATACAACATGATCTTTCGACATATTTAAATTCATAACTTCTTTTATATAGTTCCAAAAATCATTTTGTAAAATTATACATAAATTAGACTATATAAAATTTTCATAAAATCAGAATGCCGATCATGAAACTTTATTAATAATAACAGTTTATTTGTTCAAGTTTATATTTTCTAGTAGATCATACAGTTTGACCTTATTTTATTAATCACTACATAAATCATTGTATACAACTCAAAATCTAGATTTTAAAATTGTTTTGAAAATTAGACTTCAAGGGATTTTTTTTTGATATAAGACTCATTTTCTAACTCTTTCTTTATAATTTCAGATCAAGTCACAAAGTTATCCGTGTAATCAGTTTTTACAGATTGATATATTTATATGTTTTGATTTATATCTTGAGATTCACAACTACAAATCATGATCTATTGACTTTATAAGAAAATAGACATGTGAAGATTCAATATATATTAAAATCGGAATTTATCACAGAGCTTATGACTTTCTACAAAATTTCCAAACAAGATGATCACCTTCTTTTATTTGTGATGAAAGATCCTCATCGTTTTATGACCCTAACTTCTCCTCAAACTCCCCTTCTTCTTTTCTTTTGCATGACAAGAAGTGTTTTTATGTTTGTAAGAATTTTTTTAAGGAGAAGAGAGCTTGTATTTATAGAAAACTAAATCAATTAAAATAGTTAATGAAAAATTAGTGGATGTTTAGTGAATAAATAATTTAATTTTGTTGGAGTAGAAATTGACATAAAGGATAATAAGTGATAAAATTAGGTTTAGGTCATTTTCGTATAAATATGATATTTTCGTATGAAAATTATATTTTAATGTATTTACGTATTAGGGTTGTATTTCATTCATATTTTATATTTTTTTCTTGTTATATCTTCAAACAAACCTTTTAATCCCGAAAAATAAATTATAACTTATAATTGTTTGTTATTCACATTAATTATCGTGATACTAAATTTTATGACATTTTTTGATCCTTATCATATTTTTGTCATGATTTTGATATTTTATAACCCCATTGTATAAATTACAATGTTCATTAATATATGTGTGTGATCTGTATTTTTGTATATATAGGAGTTGTGAAAATCGGAATGGATCTCAAAACGTAAGAAAAAGTTTCATTAGGTATAAAAAAACAATTGTCTTTAATGTTCTTTATTTTGACAAAAAAATCATCCCACACGTTATATTCTAATCCCTTCGTCCTATTTAAATTACAACTTTGCATCATCACTGAACTATTCAATACGTATTTTAAGGAATTTTGTTTTTCTTTTTAACAACGTAAGAAAATTATGACATTGTTATAGGATTGTAATGTATTAACTTAAACTATGACTAATATTTCATGATAATTTTGCATAAACTGATTTTTGATCATCATGCGAACGATTCGTAACCTAAATAGTTTTATTACTGACATAGATAACGTTACAATTGAAATGTGTCGGGGAGTACTTCGAAGGGAAGTGGCATTTCTTCTTTGAAACTTCATGTGTCCTAAATCGGTTTTGTAAACTCTGCTGGTAGGTAGGATATTTAATAAGCTCATGCATATAACATTTACTAGTGGCTTGTGACTCAAAACCTTGATCAAATTTGATAATACCTCTTTACCTAAAACCATTAGCCAATCACATCAATTACCTACAAGGAGTTAGAAGTACGTACTTCTCCACTTTGGTTATCGACTAGACTGCACATAAGCTGATGGCAAGATCTGCTCCGAAAATGCCGTTGAACTACCAAACGATTCTCCAATGGTTGATCGGAAAACAAACTAGACCAGCCATATACAGGTAAGGCCAACAAGATTATAGAAATTATGCACACGAAGGTTTGGTGAAATCTTTCCATTTATCCAAAGTTACTACACAGATAAGAACATCGAGGTGGCACGACATTTCCATCAGTGTGTTATCACCTCTTTTCACAGAACTCCTAACAAGGAGCCTCAGCTAAACAGACAACTGCACCAAAATGCCATATACGTCTTAGAACTACTCATTTGGAGAGTTCTAACTACACAAGACAACGACGACAGCAAAATGCAACGCATGCTTCCGGTTAGTGCGAACTAATAACAAGAGAACACTCATCCCATATATCACGCTTTTCCGCCAGATTTTGGGGACAGGTGATGCGGATGCTGCTGATGAAACGGAGAAGCATGGGAGCCGTTTGGAATAGAGAGGCTCCTCAATGCCGGATGTTGGCCATTCCTCGGCATGGATCCCGCCTGAGTGGGACCATTCCTAGCATTTGGGCTAGCTCTGGCACGTTCTCCCTGCATGGTCTGGAAATAGTATGACGAGCTAGCCATGTCCTTCAAGTTCGGTAGAGGTTTCAGGGCTTCAACTACTTCACTCATCAAGGGCCTGGCTTTGGGGTCTCGGCTGAGGCAGTGGGCTGCCAGCTGAGTCGCCTTCTGGGCACCTTTTATGGAGAAATGGCCTTCGACCCGTGGGTCTAACAGGCGGTAAAACCGTCTCTTATCGAACAGATAAGGTCGAGCCCACTCTATGAGATTGTGCTCCCCCTTGGGTCTGTTTTTGTCCATGGATCTTCTACCGGTTATCATTTCCAGTAGGACAACACCAAAGCTATAAACATCACTCCTTGATGTGAGATGCCCTGCGACAGACAAGCAGCCAAGTTACCAGGAGAACTGCATAAAGTAGATTCGTATTAAGAAATTTATGTGAAAGGCAAGAAACAAGAATGGGTCATTCTACACAGTCGGACCACTAGATATCCTTTTGGATTGAGACCATCTATTGGTTGTTTTATAGCAAAGGAAATATTCTACACAACGTGTAGGCTGATTTAAAATCAGCCCCGATGCACCCTTGTAGCAAAACATCTGAAACTTAATTTTTACAGGCTATTCATATAGAGTGTATTATATCAGACGATTAACAATTATGAATTCCCAAAATATTTAACAGGAAGCACGATAACAATAAGGGAGTACACAACATATCAATATGAGTAAGCACACGCAATCATTTCTACTTTCATGAATGCATATATTCTCTATGGCACTGTCAGTGCCAGGTTTGCATCAAGTTTCTGCAATATCATGTAGAGGCAAGATGTGACAGGGATACGAGTCGCCTGTGAAGACGTGCAGAATAACAACAATGAATACTGGTGCCTAGGAGTAGACTACTTCTCCTGAAGGAACACAATAATAAGATTTCCATTAAAACCAAGCAGCAAAATTTAGGGATCCTCCGCCGTTTGGAACCAAGAGCTGTTTGGTGTGTTTTTCTTTATTTATTTTTTTAAAAAAAATCCAGAAAAAATTTTAAACCCTAATAAGGAAATATCAACCCTAAAAAATAAAAAATAAAAGCCCTATAAAAAATTATACCCATAAAAAATCCAATCAAAAACAAAAACAAACCCTAAATCATTAAACAAACCTGAACCGTTGGATCGAGAATCCAACGGCCCAGATCATTGACTGCACCAAAAACCCAACAGCCGTGGATCCTAATCTGAAAATTTAGCATCCTCTTGCTAGTAAGAAAGACAATCATGCCAAGCAAAATTAGCGACGACAATATGAACCATCTAGTTTCTATTTCTACAATGAAAAGCATTCATTATAGCATGCTGCAACTTTTGCACACAGTGATTATTATCTCAGCCAAAGTTTCCATTCTATCTATATCTGTACCTTCTTTAGAAATTGTATAACCTCACTGCATTTTCACATGCAGCTCCTTTGGATTACAAAAAAGGTGGAATCCTGATCAAGGATTCATCCCAACATTAAGAAAGCAGTAAAGAACCAACGCCACAATAATACATAAAAAGAAATACCAAGTTCCAGGGAAGCGGGAAAAAAATATATTAAGAACAGTAGTATGCATATTTTACTCAAAAAACAAAGGTCAGCAGCAGATAATAATAAGGGGATAATCTACTGAACGAGGAACCGTCAGAAGTTCCTGAGGTAGTAAAAATGAAGCACGCAGCCATCAGAGATTATGCAGGTTATACCTGTCATGACATACTCAGGTGCTGCATAACCATAAGTTCCCATCACCCGAGTTGAAACATGTGTTTTGTCACCTTCTGGAGCAGCCTTGGCAAGCCCAAAATCAGACAACTTGGCATTGTATTCCTAATAGTAATACCAATAATTACATGAGAAACATAAAAAAGCGACGGAATTAGAAAATCTGAAAGTTCAGCACATACTGCATCTAGCAAGATGTTGGAGGTTTTGAAATCACGATATATAACTGGCCTTTCAGCTTCCTCGTGAAGGAAAGCAAGACCCTTGGCAGCACCAAGTGCAATTTTCATTCTGACGGACCACGGGAGAGGCAAGGATCCTGCATCACAAGGTTTATCAGAATAATCATTGAGCGCTTGAACTCAATCTCGGATTAAGAAGGATCTTTGCAATCATTCAATCTAATTTGGATGTGTGAAAAAGCTCATCATATCACTAAAGAATGGTAATGGCACGGCTTCAGTGTTAAACGTCCACACCATAGTCAGAAAGTTGATGATGACTGACCTTTAAGGTTCAGCATATCGACTCAAAGCAGAATCTATGCTATCATTCAGTTCAATAATTTTTCTATAGTTATCATTAAGAGAATCTAGCTGAGTGCTTTAGTCACTACCATTCAAAGCATATACATACAGTTAATCCACACAAGACACTAAAGGCAAAATGGTAGAGTAAGGGAAGCAGTCACTTACTCCTAAAGAGATGGTTCTCCAAGCTTCCTCGAGGCATAAATTCATAAACTAGCAGCCTCTGATCATCTTCGATACAGTATCCAACAAGTTTCACTAAATTCGGGTGAACAAGGTCACCAAGACAGTTGACTTCTGCCTGTAAATGATCCAGAATCAATTAATAAACTAGGAGAATGGGATTGAATGCAAAGGCGGCAGACCATAAGTAAATCATCCAAAAAAGTAACAAACCAGCCATTCTTTGTGACCCTGAAGGCCATCATGATTGAGGGTCTTCACAGCGACAGTAAGTCCTGTACCAGGTCTGGCAGGAGCAGTTCCATTTTCTTCAATCCATCCCTTAAACACGCATCCAAAGCCACCTTCACCAAGTAGACTCTCCGGTCTAAAGTTTCTTGTTGCTAATTTTAAGTCATTGAATGCAAATTTCCTAAGCCGAGAAGCAACTTTAAGTTCTTCCTCTGGCTTGGATGTAGATGTGCAGCTTTCCGCATTACCTGTAGTAGTTGATGAAACAATCGGGGCTGCTGGTTGATCTCTTGCTTCATTTGTGCATTTGCTTTCGGCTGGTAATAAACAAACGTAATAAGGTATTCAGGTATAATGATGCCGTCATATATTCAAAAGAAGTAAATCCATAGTAATACTCTTGATTTAGTTACCTTACTTTAGCCATTTGTTTTTTTAGCAAGGACATCCTGAATAGAATGATTTTCATTAAGGTTACTCATTATTGCATAAAGCGTTATCTAGGATATGATGGATGCGACAGAAGAATCTTGCGTCTCCCTTTAACTTCTGTCTCGGTCATACTCTCTTCACAACTTCAACTTCAATCCCCTAGTCCTCTTTGTCCCCCCCCCCCCCCTCGGTGTAAAGAATTTTGTAATCCATCAGGCACCACAACTCCAAAAAGCAAGTCGAATCAAATAAAGAACACATAACCCTAAAAATGTAATTCAATCTTAATAATCTCTTGGGGAATTTTTAGTACAGCTACTCAAGCCAGTGAATCCAAGTAACAAAAACAGAATCATCACACAATAACCAAAACAAAAACGGAAACCGGAACGCTAAATATTATGACCAAGGAATACGAAAAACAGAAACGAACACACTTTTCCAGATTTTTATTGTCCATTTCCGATTCTTCCTTTTCAAAATTAGAAAATTATACTGAATAGTTTTGATTAGTTGGCTAGAGAACCCAAAATAAAAATCAGAAATAAAAACCCCATGCCAAATAGGGCCATAGTTGTCACTAGCTATAATGCACATAGTTCAATAACTAATTCAAGTTTCTTTTTAGAACGTACAAGCAATTGCGATGCAGACGCAAATTAATTGTGGCTTCAAATAACAGATATTGACAAGTTAAGCTACACGACAAACAAATAAGACAAGGATTCATAGTAATGCCAGATCTGTAATTGCCAAGTAACACTTCCTGCCTCTAGATTACCAATTTTGAAGACAACTTCCATTTTAAAAAGAATGCTGATGCCCAAACTCTTTATATTCATAAGGAACACGACAAATAGTAACATATTTCAGCAAGCATTCTATAGGACTAAACCATGTTTAAACCCTGCTTTAAATGTAGCCAGGAACAAGCACTTCTTAGTGTTCATTAAAAGCCTACAGGAGCTTCAAACATAGTTACAAAGATAGCATTGCTCTGATAAACCACTAAATAGCTCATAAACTGTCATTCTTAGGTTTGTTCCAAACTAAGTAACAAAGAACCAACAAAGGAGTCAGGGTTTGAAAACCGTTTCTGCAAATGAACAAATACCATCCCTCACAGACATAAATCTAACACGGATAAAAGCACTTCACGAAGCTGATAAACATCATAATGATAGTAACAACTATAACTAGAATCATACGCAAAAAGCAACAGAAATAGAACAACTAAAAATCATGTGAATCAAAGAAACGAGCCATTACCATCATTTGTACTGGTTCCACACACAGAACTATCAACTTTGGATCTTGAAGTGATACAGCTCCTAAATAGCCTCAACTTAATGCAACACCCAGTATCTTCCCCAAAACCGCCATCATCGCCTTCGCCGTCATCATCCTCACCTTTCTTCTTCCTATTCCCCTTTGATTTCCCCGTTTTCAAACCCTCCAAATCCCCCAAATCATTCCTCAACTCCATCACTCCCAAACCCTAACCACCCCTACAAATCAACACCAACCCAGACTCCAAATCCACCATTTCCACCACTATCAAACTTCAAAACCCCATAATCAACCAAAATTCAACATGCCCACCAAGGCCCGAAACCTCTCCAATGATTTCCACAAGAAATCTTACAAAATAACTCAGACCCACATGAGAAATGACACTAGTTTACACCAAAAGATGCAAAATTTCTTCTTAGGGTGACTCAAAACACTGACCCTTTTGCTCTCATTACAAAAAAACAGACACACGAATGATTGTACAAGATAAAACATACGAAAATGATCATATAAACTGACCAGTTCTAAAACCTAGACAACAAAGAGATGCATAATAGTCCAACCCCAAGAATTTCGAATACCCAAAAGGCATTTCAGTCACATTTCTTCTTCTTCCTCGGGCGAGAAATCGATCTCTCTCACTCAACCAATCACTTTCTATCACTGATTATTTACCCTTTTTTTTCTCTTTTGTTTTTTGGAATCGAAGAGGACTACAAAAGCAACGCCCGTATAATGCAGGTGTGCGTGGGCGTGATGCCGATTAGGCTGCCCTTGCCCGTTTTGTGAGTTTAACAGCTTGTAAGAACAAGAAAACATAACGGTTCGAAGATGATTTTCATGTGAAGTGGTTTTTTCTAGTGTAACTGAAATACAACTGAATATTACACGATGAACAAGCTTTCAGTAGATCTGTAATTTCATCTGTTGCCTTGATTCGGATTACGTATGATGATTTTTATCATGTTTTTCTTACTTATGTCAAAGATATTACTGATGTTTTTCTTATCAAAATAATAGCAATATTAACTCATCATTAGGCTATACAATGTGTGTTTTTACGCAGATTCGTTATTTATTTTAATAACGTAAAAAAATTATGATAATAATCTATAAATGAAATAAATGATTTAAATTATCGTTAATGTTTCACGATAATTCTGCATAAAGTAATACTTGATCGTTCACAAGATTTATGACATGAATAATTTTTATTAACAATATAAAATAATTAATTCTGAAAGAAAAGAATATTATAATAATATGGTTGAATAGTTTACTTTCTATGATACAATCGACTAGTATCGGATGGTTATGCTTACTGCCGATGGGTTATATGTTAGTTGACCATTGTGTATTTAAGACAACTTCCCAAGGTCCTTATCGTTAAAGATTAATTTTTAGTATTAAATTCCAACATATCATGACCAAATATGACATTATTTCCCCAACCAAATGAGCTTTGTTATTGGGTTGGGCCCATCAACGGGAAACTTGTAATCTCACCTTAGTATTTAGTATTAATTATAACAATTTGATTCGATATAATATATATATATATATTAAATTAATAATAAATAATAATTTTATTTTTGTGAATGTATGATATAAATAAGTAAGAAAAAAAAATGATGAATAAATCGATGTGATATAAAATAAATATATTTTGATATTTTTATGTAAATTTTTTTAAATATAAAAATATTATAATTTGAATAAGTATGAATGAACCGAAGGAGTACCGGGAACTTTGTCTATACAAGTTTGGTATGCTTCTTTACATTGTCAACATTGAAAAAGACTTGTTTGGAATCAACGACGGATTCAAACAAAGACCTAACTAGATAAATAACCATCGAGATCGAGGTTTTGCTGTCATTTTTTTTACCATTAATCAATCATTAATGTACAAAATTTCATCCCTCGCTTTTGCCAATAACTTCGAGACCTTGTCTTTCGCCATGTCCTTGTCGCGCAGGTCAAGGATTGAGCGTCACAGTCATTTGATACCTTATAGTTTCAATTTATTTATAATTATTTGATTAAAACACGAGATTTTATGTGTATATTGATTTTTTGTATAATTTAATAAAAAAATTATTTAAAGATAATGATATTTATTATAATAATTATAAGAGGAAGTAATGGATGTATATAATAAAATATAATTGATTTGATTTTTTTATATTAAAAAGTTACTAAAATGAAAAGATTATAAATAAAAAAATTATAAATAAATTATGATGGAGAGGACGTGAGTTACTAATATAGCATGGCCTGATGGTACTTACATCATCGTTGATCTATTTCCCATAAGCTCCAATGCAAAGGATCAATGATCCCATCAAACATGTGACAGCTAAGATTTGTTTAGGGCTATTGTTATTAATGATATGGATAAAAGAGACCAATGAGATTAAAATTATTCATAAAAAGGAAATCGAATCAAAATGTGATTTATCATGGAAAGAAAGAATTTATTGTTATGTGTTGTTAGACTCATCTAACAGTTTTTTTTTTTTGAGTTTTTCAATGTAATTTAATATCTATCTTTTATTATTTTCTAGCAATATATTGTTGTATTCTCTTTCCCCATTTATTATTCCTCTAAGAACAAAATCCAAGGAAGAACATTTAAATATTTTTATCTTAAAAAAAAGTTCTCATAAAATGTCGGGTGAATGAACTATAAGCACATTAGAGCAAGTCCAACGATGCTTGTTATAATGAAATAGCTAAATCTATATTTTCGTCGTCAACGGTGCCAATTTGTTAAACGTTGTCAATGTTATTCCAAAATTCGTGTTATAATTTGTCAATGAGCAAAAATAAATGGACATCATAAAATAATATATATTAATCGAGATTATCCTTTTTCTTCGTGGCAAATTCAATGAAATGCCATAAAATACCAATGACCAAATGTGTTGATATATATAGCAATTGTTTTAACCAATGCTAAAATTTACATGAAAATAGTTATCCATTGAAATGCAAATAATTGAGTTTTTTACTATATTACTCCTTCCATCCCATAAATTTTTGTACTATGTATATATTTTGTATTATTTTATATGTATAAATATAAATCTTGTTTTTATATTAAATCACGTCTAATTATTCATTCGACGTGTATTAGATTGAAGTACATAACTTATATAACCATTGATATTTCACGATAAATTTATAGAAAATTATATTTGATCGTTGTTATACATATGTTAAACTTTACATCGATAGACATGTAAAATAAAAATATTACAAAGTTAATTTAGACGAAAAAATATTCCCTTGATCTCACAAAAAATACAATATATACGTATTTTATATTATTTTATATATATTAATATAAGTCTTGTTTTTATATCAAATCACGTTTGATCGTTCTGCAAACGATAAATTTACAAAAACTATATTTGATCGTCCTTATACATATATCAAACTTTACATCAATACGAATATAAAATTTTACATAAAAAAATATAATTTTGATATCTTATATATATGTCTCGTTGGACTTGCTACTTGAAAAGCTGCCTGCCCATCCATAACCATAACTCATCATTTGTCTGAAAAACTTCTGAACATTCATCAACTGAAAAAATCGTCTTCACCATTCAATTTTTGCGAACAAACTCAGAATGCAGAGGGATTCGCATCCCATCCTCGATGGTTCAAATCCACAACTTCGAACTCGCCCAATTGATCTATTTCCTTCCATTTCAAGTGAGTTTCTCTTATGCCCTAATCCATTTCAGATTTCAAGGTTCGTTTGGATTCCCATGTTTGTCGTTACTTCTAATTATTCGTTCAAATGGGAGAAGGGGACGGAATCTCAACTGGGCCTACTTCAAAATTTATTTTTTGTGCAGTAATCGAACTGGGTATATGTCGTATTAGAAGAATTTGTTTCATAATTTCACCATCAAATGACTGGTCCTTGTTTTGTTTTTCTAGAAGGGAGTAGTAGAACGTGTGAGTAAAACGAGGAAGCGATTGGGAAGAGTGGGAAGGTGTTTTGGTCAATTGTTGTTGTGGGGAAAGAACAGCTAGTAGTATGTGGTAAATGATGGTGAATGAGGAGCTATTCGTGAGAAAAAGGGATCCGTTGAATCATAGTAGAGATTGGAGACCCTTTTGGATAGGATGACGGGTTGGTGATTTTGCCTGTAATGTGCTTTTAAATCAGTTTATTTTATTTTTCGCTTGAAAGTGCTTATAAGATAGATGGAACTTGGAAGGGCTCATAAGACACCAAACAGGTACTCGGATTCTTTCATTGATAAGTGTACATGGGGATTATGAGAATTGTTTTTGTTTGTAAAATTTGTCATCATCTGTTGATATCTATGAGATCATGCTACTATGTTGAAGGGGGCATTATTCTGATTGTATGGTTGGATGGATGCAAGGATTAGTGTTTGATATCCTCGTGGATTTATTTGAAGAATAGGGATTTTTGCATCTTTTTGTTCCATGCCACCGTGGATTTTTGCATCTTTTTGTTCATGCCATCGGTGTTTTCTAGTAATCAAGGGTTGTACTCGAACTAATCCTTACCATGTGTGGACAGTGGGTCATAGTTCCTCGAACAATGGAGTTTTACTTGAACAATGCTACTTGCAAGTTGGTTCCTAATTTCCTAATCATGCTATCATAATAAGCTGTATCAATGTCTCAACGAGTTGCACTCACCATTTACCATTTCTGTGTATCCAAATTTCCACACTATAATTTTTGTATTTCCGCAAAAGCTGATTACTACACCGGTGGTTCTCCCTACTAAGTGTCTGAAATCTGAAAATGCCTGAGTTGGTTACAACATTGATAATGTTGAAAATATGAAACAATATATTTAGGTCTATGACCTTTAATTTAGCCTTGTAGAGAAACCAAGTAAAAGGCTGAAGATATTGTCTCCTCTATTTTATTGTTTATCCAAAAAATTTTAAAGGTATCTTCCGAGGTTCCTCCTACCCTGATCTTCATTCACCTATTCAGGATGTGAGAAAATACTTTTAATGATACTCTATGCTTCATAATGTTAGGGGACTGAGTATGATTAGTATCTCATGGATGACTTAAGCACATGCATTGCTGCTTGTCACTGATACGAATTCTTGTATTTACATGTGTGCCTGTAGTTGATGCTTTTACTTGTGAACTCCTGCTAAACCATATGTGTATAACGTAATTCATTGGATTCTGGCAGGAGTTGGGCTATCACACTACTGTCATGCTGTACCAAGACTTACATTTTTGTATTTTGTTTCAATATCTTCATAATGTGACTATTGTCAGCTACATGTAACTGGTTAGCAGTTTCTCAAGTTTCCTGTCAATTTGTATGACTTCTGCACTAATTCTTTCGCTTCATGTGTGAGCTTGTTGAATTACTTGAAAAGGGTGTGTTGATTGTTTTCTGCTCGATGTTCTTTTTGTCTTCCAATAGCATGGATGCTTTTCCTTCTAATAGAGGCACTGCTCGGACAGTAGAAAAGAATGCTGTTTATAGTTTAATGTTCGATGGATGTGATATCAATCTTGAATCTGATCCTCATTTTCTAATGTAAATTTCTTTTTCTTTTCAGCTTCATGAGTTATGTATTACAAATTTTTGATCTGTTTCGTAATACGAGTCGACTTCTTTCAGCGCAACATTCATATTTCATGAAGATTTCATCTTCTTGTTTTAACAGTTCCTGTTGTCTGATCTATAAACACTTGAAGTTCCTTGATGGAAAGGTGAGGGTGACAGCATTATCGCTTTTTTCTGCAGATCATTTTCATGTGATGGGTTTTAATGTTAGAGATATTAAATAGATCATGGACTTCTTCTCTTATTGTTAATTGATTTTAGGAGTGAATCTCATATTTATACACTTGGTTCATCCTTAAGCCTATCTCTCGATTGAATTGGAAAAAGCTTGCATCTTTTAGTCTCAACTATCTTTTTATGTTGATTAAATGCATTTCAGGTGAACTGAGCTTTCTTTGTTTGTGCGAATCATGCCTTCATAGATTTAACAGGTATATTGCTTGTGCTTTCATTTATCATGTTTTCCTCGTGGTTGTCCCGTTTTCCTTTTCTTTAAAGGTCATACACCTTTTAATAACAATCATTTTTCTAACAGTCACCTAGTCTTCCGTATGCATACTTGGTGACCTTGTCTCACTCTAGGTCTTAGAGTCCGAGACTTCTGCTCCGAAAGGAGCAGAGAGAGGTAGTAGATATTTGCATAGAAAAGTTGATTTCATGGCAAGTGATGAGTGGAACTCATGTTAAACTTACATGTCTTTTATTTAAGCAAAGAAGCTTTTTTGTTGACATCGTACTTACATGTCTTTGCTTTACAAAACTTAACTATCCAAATAACAAAGACCGGATCGAATGTTTCTATGAGTTCTTCCCACTAGCTTCTTTCCTTCACCTTATTTCAGCTTTCGACTGCCGATATTTTAGTTTCCAATTACTGGCTCTTGTGCTTTTCTGGGGTTTAGTTTCTACATGTCAGAGTGGACTTGGAAATGTGAGTTTAATGACCTCGAATAATCACACAATGAGTAGGACAATTATTATCAGCTTGCTTCTATGAAAAAACTTCGACCTATATAACATTATCGAGGGTAAAACAGGGGACCTTCCTGAATTATGGTCGAATACATTGAATACGATATCTGTAATTTTTTGATATAGATAGACTGTTGCCTTGTAATTTCTTGATATAGATAGACCGCTGTCTTATTAGATGATCGATAACGTTTCGTCCATATTATTTGATGTTAGGTTTGTTGTTATGTGCTTTCTGATATCATTGTTGGAAAAAGGGACATAGGTGGCGCTTTATTTTCCTGAATGATCTTAATTATTGTGATTTGTGTGCATTGCTTTCCATAATATGTGGTCCGCTGTGCTTTTGCAAGTGTGATCTTGGTTTCTTGTATAGCTAGGTGCGACCTATTAAGCTCCCAAATAATGGGACGAGGGAGTATTATTCAGCTACTGCCCTTATTTAAGCAAAGAATCTTTTATGCTTTTTTGTTGACATCGTACTTAATAGGTCAGAGTGGACTTGGAAATGTGAGTTTAATGACCTCCAATAATCACATAATGAGTAGGACAATTATTATCAGCTTGCTTCTATAAAAAAAAACTTCAGACTTATATAACATTATTGATGATAAAACAGGGATCTTCCTGAATTATGTTCGAGTAAATTGAATGTGATATCTATAGTTTCTTGATATATATATAGATCGCTGTCTTATTACATGACCGATAACGTTTCGTCCATATTATCTGATGTTAGTCTTGTTGTTATCTGTTTTTTGATATCACTGTTGGAAAAAGGAGCATAGGTCGCGCATTATTTTCCTAAATGATCTTAATTATTGTGATTTATGTGCATTAAGCTCCCATAATCTATGGTCCGCTGTGCTTTTGCAAGTGTGATCTTGGTTTCTTGTATAGCTAGGTGCGTTTCATTAGAGTCCATGTATTGGTTTTCTCCTATGATGACGAAAGCCACTGTCTTTGCGATTATGCAGATTGGATTCTTCATCCATGTTCATCGATGGGAAGTGCCGATAAGGAAGATGGGCATAATATATTGAGGCTGATACAGACTGCTTAATGCGGTTGCTGCGTTCAGAGAGATGAGACCCTTCAAGGTCACTGCCTCATATTCCTCTTACAAATTTGTAGGGAGTAAAACTGTAGAATTTAGAGAATGAACATTAGCAGTGGCTTGAAAAGAAGGTTAAGAAGAATTATCAGGGTGTGATAAAACATTAACTTAGTAAATGGAATCGCCAATGAAACTTGGCAAGTTCTGTGATTCGAGTCAAATGCGATCGATTTGGGACAGCGGGTATCATTTAACATCCCCCCGTGTCAGTATCCTGGATACTTAATTGTAATTCTATCCAATATGTATGAAGTAGC
>LIEC01007486.1:0-58245 GCA_001925005.1 Drosera capensis
TAGATGGTTTTTATCATTGTTGTGTATATAGCATTTGTATCCAAAGACATGAAAGTATTTGACACTTGGTGTCTTTCCTTTTCATAATTCATATGTGGTCTTTTTATGCAGTTTATATATAATGCATCTATTTTCAATATAGCATGTAGTGTTTACTGTTTCTGTCCAGAAGGTTTTTTGTAAACTTGCATCAGCAAGCATTGTCTTAGTTGCTTCTTTAAGTGTCATGTTTTCCTTTCTGATACACCATTTTGTTGGGGTATCCTAGGTGCTGAGAAATTATGTTTTATCCTATTATCATTGCAGTAGGCATTCACTCCTATTTGATCAAATTCAATACCATGATCACTTCTTATTGTAACTACTTCGATGCCATTTTCATTTTGAAATTGCCTTAGGAATCTAGCTAATAGGTTGCAAGTTTTACTCTTTTTGTGCAAGAATATTACCTATATATATATATATTGAATAATCATCTACTATTACCAGAGTATACTTCTTTCTATTCAAGCTTTCTATCTCTATTGGACCAAAAATATTCATATACAATAACTCCAGAATTCTACAAGATTCTCATGAATTTAGAGATTTGAAGCTTACTCTGGTCTTCTTACCTTCTTGACATGATGTGCACAATTTATCTTTTCTAAATTTTATTTGAGGAAGACCTCTTTCTAGATTCTCTGAGGATAGTATGACTATAGTTTTGAAATTTAAGTGAGGTAATCTTTTATGCCATAGCGAGTTTGTTTCTTCAGCTCCTTTTGTATAAAAACATGTTATTTGATCTGACTGTGATGAGCCAAAGTCTACTGCATAAATGTTTCCCTTTCTGGTTCCTAACAGTTTGACTTCTTGTGTGACTTTGTTTCTTACTTGACACGAATCATGAGTAAATGAGACATCATTGTTTTTATCACACAACTGACTAATGGAAAGTAAATTATGTTCTAAGCCTTTGACATAAGTTACATCTGTAAAAACTAAGGAACCTATACCAAGGGTTCCATATCCCTTGGTTTTACTTGCCTTTCCTTCTCCAAAGATGACTAGAGGTCCTTTTTGTAGTCCTTAAGGATGCTTTTGTTTCCTGTCATATGTCCAGGACATCCACTGTCCAGATACCATGTTCTATTATGGTGTCCCTGCAATAGAATAATGAAAAAGTTGTACATGATACCCACTCATATGGGTCCTTACTTGTTAGTCTTTGGAATCCACACTTGAATTGTTTTCTTGTGTGAGTTCCAATATTCGAATGATTTGTGTAGCAGTAAACCCTTGGTCTTGTTGATGTGAGCAGCTATCACATCAGATCCTGTATATAAGTCATGGGTTAATTCCCTCAACCTATAAAAAGGGATTAAAAAAGCTCAAGGAAGAAAGCAATTGAATAAGAGATTAAATGTACAAAGTGTGCAAAACAATCCAACATTGAAAACTCCTCAAATGAGCTGAATCGAGAAAGAACACGAAGAGGGTTCACTAGTCTGCATTGAAGAACAAAAGATACAACATAGTCCAGTAAAAGATTTGTGCAAGGATCTAGGTTCTTCGACTTTTGACAAATTAGGTACCTTGTAAAAGGAGTTGTCTTGTAAGCCAAAAATAAGAACATAGTAAACTCATCTCTTGGATTAACTAAACTGGTCACCAAGGGAAGACTGGACCAAGTTCTTGATTATCAGTTGATAACGAGTGTTTGAACTAGTATAAATCTTGTGTTCTTTATTTTCTTTCATTGTCGTGTGCCTTTAGAACTGTTAGAAATTAATCATAATAACAAAACAGAGACAAACTCACAGAGTTTGAGTCTCTGTTGTGGACTACTGACATAGTCTACATGGAAAATCAGTGGTTGAAAGTAATAAGTCCGCTACGTTGTACTGATAAAGTTTAATTCCACCTAATCACCCCTTCTTTAGGTTGAACCTGTGGATCGAACACAGTGTTTTCTTCCTAGCCTCATCAATTTGTCTTTTTTGCTCAACTTCCAGATTGTAGGTACGAAGCACACCATATACCTGTGTCAAGGACATCTTCGCAAGATCCTTGGACTCCCTTATTGCTATTGTCTATTTTCCTCATATCTCACAAAGTGATCTCATGAACTTCAGGTTGACTTCATTATACTCAAAATTCTTCCCTTAGGTTTTGAGATTATTGAATCTCTCACAGAAGCTAATCAAATTTTCATCAGATCTCATTGAGACCCAATCGTACTGCTGCATCAGAACATCCTTTTTATTTTCTTTGATTTCATTTGTTCCTTTAATTGTTCATAGAAGTGTTTCATGCTTCCTTCGCAGTGGTTATATGAACCCCTATCTCAAACATATCATCATCAAGAGTTTTGAATATTTGATTTCTTGTCTTTCTGTCCACCAGCACTAAATCTCAGTCCTCTTTATTCCAGAGGGATTCGGGTTTATCCACTTCCGTGGATGCATCAACTGGATTTGACATCCTTGGCACGTATGAGCCATCTGTGATTACATCATGTAATCTTTCATCTGTTGAATGTAGATGTGCGAGCATTCTCAGCTTCCAATGATTGAATTTATCAAATGAGCATGCTGGTGTGTTTCCACTGTTTGGGCATTTGGGTAGCTTTGGAGGAGCTATATTTTCTTTACAAAATAAATTGTTAGTAACCTTTTTATAAAATAAATAAAAAAATTGAAATTTTCTTTCCAAAACTGTTAGGTATGGAAAGTGAAACTCTGATACCAATTGTAAGATCCACAATTACAACCTAAAGGGAGGGATAAAAAGATTGTTTTAAAATTTTTAGTGTATTACAGCAGAATATTTGATTTAAATACACTGATGATATTTGTAGATTACCCAAGGTGTCTGTAGCTGAGACTTGTACTTTGAGAGTTTGTCTATTGTTGCTGTTTTGATTAATTTTTAACAGTTCTAAAAATACAAGTAGTGAAAAGCAACTAAAGAACACAGAATTTATATTGGTTAAGACACTCGTTATCAAATGATAAACGAGAGCTTCGTCTAGTCTTCCCTTGGTGATGAGTGTAAACAATCCAAGAGGTAAGTCACTATCTTCTTATTTTGGTTTACAAGACAACCCCTTTACAAGATTGCAAACTTGTCAAAGGTGAAGAACATATACCCTTTGCACAAATCCTTTGCTGGACTCTGCTGCACCTTCCGTTCTTCAATGAAGATTAGTGAATGGTCTTTTTCCTGTTCTTCCTCAATTCAGCTCATTATGAACAGTTTGAATTCAGACTTGTTTTGTACACTTTGTACATTCAATTTTTTATTCAATAGCATTGCTCCAAGTATATTGGTTAGAGTGTGATTTGCTATGAAATAATATTATTTTATCAATCATTGTTGTTTTTAGATAGTCCAAGTTCTGGAGAGGTGTCTTTAGATATTATACCTTAAGGGCCCCTAACATTTGATTCCCGGGCCGAAATGCTAGCAAGACCTTTCATTGCTACAGATGTAAAGAATGCTATGGGGGAATAGATGATGCTCGAGCTGCAGGTCCCGACGGCTTCTGCTCAGCATTTTTCAAAAAAGCATGGCCTGTGATTGGAGTGGAAGTGACAGATGCAGTCCTTGGTGCATTTCAGGAAAATAAGCTTCTACAGCAGGTTAATGCAAGTAGGGTGGTGGATTTTAGACCAATCTCGTGTTGTAAAGTCATCTATAAACTGATTACGAAGATGTTAGTTGTTAGGTTAGGGGAAGTGTTGCCTTGTGCTATTTATAGAGCTCAGACAACCTTTGTCAAGGATAGGAGTATAGTGGATAATGTGCTAATATGTCAAGAACTCTTAGCTGGCTATGAACGCAAGAATATATCCCCTAGAGCTCTCATTAAGCTTGATATCAAGAAGGCCTATGATTCAGTGAATTGGAAGTTTTTGAGAAGTTTGCTCCTGGCTCTGAATTTTCCTGAGATATTTGTTAACTGGATGATGTTATGTGTTACTTCTCCCATGTATTCCATAGCTCTGAATGGTAGGTCTCATCTTTTTTTCCCCGGTAAAAAGGCTCAAGGCAAGGAGATCCCATATCTTCTTATTTGTTTGTTGTCATTATGGAATATCTTGCGAGGGATTTCATCCCAAATGTAAGAAGCGAGGCAATGTCCAGATTACCTTTGCTGATGACTTGATGGTGGCGTTTAAAGCTAATGAAGGAGCAACTGGTTTGGTGAAGTCTAGTTTGGATGATTTTGCTGGGACATCGGGCCTTAATATCAGCCTGTAAAAAAGTATGCTTTATTATGCTGGAGTGGATGCCTCAATGAGGAGTCGAATGGCAAGTATTCTGGGCATAGAGGTTGGTAACCTCCCAGTAAAATACCTTGGCGTACTTTTAACAGTCAAAAGAGGGAGTATACTATAATTTTTTCCCCTTATTGATAAAATTACTACTCGCATCACAATCTGGGAGGCAAGGCCTCTCTTTTGCAAGTCATTTGTAACTTATCTCTTCTATACTTGAAAGTATCCAAGTATATTGGAAGCACAACTTTGTGATTCCTAAGGGGGTTATAGACAAAGTAGAGAAGAGATGTTGATCATATCTATGCTTGGTTTGACAAAGGGACGATTTATGGCACCCGTGACTTTGAAGGACTTGTGTTGTCCAAAAAAGGTAGGGGGCTTAGGCTTGAGGAACCTGACAGCATGGAATCATGCAGTTTTTAGTAAGCTTGTCCGGGCGTTTGAATTGAAAGTTGATCCGCTATGGATCTTATGGGTACACGATTATTATCTCAAGCGATCTGATATATGGAGTGTTGTGCCTAAGCAATGGGATTCCTGGACATGGAAGTCTGTACCGAAAGTTAGGGATGTGGTGAGATCTTTCCGAGGTATGGTTGATGTTCATGCCTACATGGTGTACACAGGCTTGACTCCCTCAAGCGAGATTGTTCCTTGGGAAAAATTTCTATAGAACAATGATGTTCTGCCTAGGTTCAGTTTCATTATGTGTCTATTTGCAAAAAATAAGGCCAAGACGGAGGATAGTGATAGGAATGTGCAGTCCCTCCAGTTGTATAGAAATTGATGTAACACAACTCAAATGTATCAATTGTAATATAATTAGGTTGTTCAGGCAAGGAGTCCAGTGGGTAGTTGCAGTCTAGGTTAGATGCAAGAGTGGAGATGGTTGCAGATGCAGAGGCATAGTGCAGACTACCAGATGCAGACTACTACAAGGACTTTGGATGAACAACTAGTATATTGACAAGCAACAAAAGAACCTGAAGGCTTCACGACAAAGGACTGAGCTTGCAGACGAGGACCAACATGGTAAGGCATAAACTAAATCAGACTGTGTGCAGACCAGAATTGTAATAGAGACTGTGTGCAGACGAGATGTTGCAGCAGACTGGATTGTAGTAGAGATGATTGTCAGTGTGGGGTCAGAGGTTTGAAGTCAGTTGACTGAAGATTCAAGTTAAAGTAGCAACGGCACAAAACCTGGAGATAGTGGTATGCCAGCGTTGGAAACGAGATGGTTGAAAACACTAGTGGAAAAGTGTCTCTATAGAAACAGTGAGTTGTCTACAAAGGTTCATTCCCTGAGCCTACAAAAAGGGAACCGGTGAAGGCTTGTTTGAGAGCTGTTGATCAGAGATTAAAAAGTACAAGAGAGTGCAAAGCAATCGATAAAATTCAAGAGATTACTCAAGAAAACCAAGTCGTGTAAAACAGCCAGAAGTATCACTCATCTGCACAAGAACAACTCTTGCAGTAGAGCTCAAGACTCAGAGCTATGCAAAGATCTAGGTTCTTTGTCCTCCATACAAGTTAGAAAACTTGTAAAAAGGAAGTTACTTGTAAGCTAAAAACAAGAAGATAGTGATACTTACCTCTTAACTTGATTACATTGGTCACCAAGGGAAGACTAGACTAAGCTCTCGATTATCATTTGATATCGAGTGTCTGAACGAGTATAAACTCTGTGTCAATTTACTGCTTTCATTATATTGATATTAGAACTTCTTCTAATAAGACTTTACAGTCGAAATAGAGATAAAGTCTCAAAGAGTCATAAATCTCAAGTGTAGGCGAGACAGCCTCGTCTGCAGACTACCTGAATAGTCTGCATACGTCCTAGTCTGCATAAAATTGTTATTCTGCACAAAAAAAGACCCTTAAAGTCTTATAACAACCTATTCACCCCCCTTCTAGGTTGTAACTCGAATCCTACAATTGGTATCAGAGCTTGACTTTCCAGACTTAACAGTTATTGTAAAGAAAATGTCACATATTCTATCTGCAAAGAAGTTACTAACTATTTTCCTGTGTGAAGTTACTTCATTAGAAATGGCACCACCAAAGTTTACAAAGTGTCCCAAGAGTGGAGAACCTCCAACGTGCTCCCTTGACAGATTCAATTAGTGAAAACTAAGGATACTTGCACATCTCAATTGAATTGATGAAAGAATGCAAGGCATGGTTCTAAATGGCCCAAACTTCCCAATGATGCCAGACCCAAAGGACTCAACAAGGGAAGTACCACGACCAACATCCCTCCGGACCAAAGAGAACTTGGATCTAGAGATGGTTGGAAGGAAAGCTCTCAATCAAATATACAAGTCTCTGGATGACAACATGTTTGAAATTGTTGTTCATACCAAGACTGCACATGAAGCATGTGAGGCTCTACTAATGAGAAATGAAGGAATCGATGAGATCAGGGAAAACAAAAAGGACGTATTAATCCAACAATACGAAGTGATCTCAATGAGATCTGATGAGAACTTGACCGCATTCTTCGAAAGATTCAACATTCTCATCAATAATCTCAAGACCTTAGGGAAGCTTTTGAAAACAAAGAAGTCAACCTAAAGTTTATGAGATCACTTAGGGAATTCTGGAATACCAAGACAACTGGTATAAGGGAGTCTAGAGACCTAACAAAAATGACTCTAGCTCAACTGTATGGTGTTCTGCATACTTACAATGTCGAAGTTGAACAAAAAAAAACAGATTGATGACGCAAGAAGAAAAACAGTGGCCTTCAAAGCCCAAGAAAGAGTGTTGAAATCAATGGCAGAAGAGGAAAATAGTGACACCTCATCTGCAAGCGAATAGGATCCATCAGATGAACTGGCACTAATGGGAAAGAAGTTTAAAAAGCTATTCAAGAAGATAAACTTCAAAACGAACTTTCCCTCAAAGACCAAAGATGCTGAAAAGGAAGTTTGCTACAACTGTGACAAACCAGGACACTTTGCTGCTCAATGCAGACGAGTAATCCAAGACTCATCTGCACCTAAGTTTAAAAAGGACCACAATAATGTGACTTATGAAAGAAAGGATAAAGGCAAGGCATATGCAGCAAAAACATGGAGCGACACAGACTCTGATGATGAAGACATTCTGTCAAATGCACAGCTATGTCTTATGACAAGGGAAGAAGAACAAAAGCAGGTATTTTATCTCTCTGACTCAGAAGCCACTGTAGAGGAATTGAAGGAAGAATTTCAAGAAACCTCTAAAAGTTTTATTTCTCTTCTAAAAGAAAATAAAGAAAACCTTAAACATATTGCAATTCGCAAAGAGAAATGCAACTCAAATGAAGAAACCAAGAGCAATCTGATAAATGCTCAAAATGATCTGAAGGAAACAAATGAGAAAGTAAAACTTCTCAATACAGTAGTGGAGACACTCACTCTAAGAAACAATGAGCTCAAAAAGCAGGTGGATGCCTGGAACGGCAAGACCTTAGATCTACAAAAATTGATCAACACAGGAAAATCCTCCAATGACAAAACAGGGTTAGGATAAAATAACTGGTTGAATAACAATGTAGATAATAAGGTCATCACCAAGAGAGTTAATCAGATCACCACAACAATCCTTCAGAAAAAGGACAACTCTACTGCAGCAACTGTGTAGGCAAAAATTGCTCATAATGCAAGATGTATGCACAAAAGCAAAGGCTCTGCTGCACAAACCTCACACAGTAGCAAAAGCCAAAATGCACCAACAACGCTAAGAAAAAACAACTTTCTCAAGAGATCTCTACTGCAAAGTAAGACCTCTACTGCACAAAGAAATTGAAGTAGACTACCTTGAGAAAGTATTATAGAGAGCAGAAGGCAGAAAAGCCTAACTTTTCAGTATGGAACAAATCCTCAAGACCAACTTGGAGAGAACCATACTCCAGGTATACATGCTCATGTAGAGAGCAACAGACCAAGTGGATTAGACCAATTAGAAACGTAAGACCAAAGGTCTACTGCTTCACTTGTGAAACAATTGGAGACAAGTCATTTGAATGCTGAAACACACACAAGAAGATAATTCAAGAGTGGATTCCAAAAACTAACCAATAAGGACCCAAATGAGTGGGTACCATGTACAAGCTCTTTATGTTTTAATTGCAGGAAAAACAAAAAGGTATTTGGTACCTGGATAGTAGATGCTCAGGACGCATGACAGGAGATAAATCCAATCTTGAAGACTTCAAAAAAGAACGAGGACCTCTCGTCATATTCGGTGGAGAAAAATCAGGTACAACTAAAGGTTATGGAACCATTGGTACAGGTTCCCTAATCTTTAGAGATGTTGCTTATGTCAAAGGACTAGAACATAATCTACTCTCTATCAGTCAGCTATGTGATAAGAACTATGATGTGTCATTCACCCATGATGCATGTCAAGTTAGGGATAAGATCACACAAGAACTCAAGTTGCTAGGAACTAGAAAAGGAAACATATATGCAGTACATTTTGATTCATCACAATCAGAACAAATCACTTGTTTCTACACCAAAGAAGCTGAAGACATGAATTGGATATGGCATAAAAGATTAGCTCATCTCAACTTCAAAACAATAGCCAGATTATCCTCATAAAACTTAGTAAGAGGACTTCCAAAAATAAAATTTAAGAAGGATAAGCTATGTAGACCATGTCAAGAAGGAAAGCAGACAAGGACAAGCTTTAAGCCTCTTAATTCCTCAGAATCAACCAGAATTCTTGGTCCACTAGAGATGGAAAGTCTAAGTACAAAGAGATACACTCTAGTCATAGTAGATGATTACTCTAGATATACCTGGGTAATATTTTTATATAAAAAGAGTGAAACATGCAGCCAACTAACAAGGTACCTTAGACAAGTTCAAAATAAAAAAGGAATAGTTTGATCAGACAGGAATAGATGTCTACTGCAATGATCATGGAATTAAGCACAACTTTTCAGCACCAAGAACACCACAGCAAAATAGTGTGGCTGAAAGAAAGAATAGAACATTAATAGAGGCAACCAGAACAATGCTTTTTAAGGAAAATTTATCCAAAAGCTTCTGGGCAGAACCAGTAAACACAGCCTGCTATATTCAAAATAGATGTACAATCCATAAGCTCTACAAGAAAACACGATAAGAATTGTGGAAAGGAAAAACACCGAGTGTCAAATACTTTCATGTCTTTGGAAGCAATTGCTATATACATAATATTGATAAAAACTACCTATAGAAATTTGATCCAAAGGCATATGAGGCAACCTTCTTAGGATACTCAACAAACAGCAAAGCATTCAGAATATATAATAAAAGAACACAAACTGTTGAAGAATGAGTACACGTATTATTTGATGAAAAAGAAATATTCTTGAGAAATGCAACTATATTTGATGAGGAATTTGTATGCAAAGAACAGGCTGCAGAAGAGATCATTAAAGCTACAGACGAGGAAGAGTCGTCTGTACATATTGACACTGCAGTAGAGGTAGAAGAACAACCTCAAGAACAAGTAGAATCAAATGAACAAGACAAAGGAAGATGGATTAAATCACACACACAAGATAACATAATAGGAGATAAAAATTCATTTGTGCAGACCAGAAGAGCAACAAATGCAGAATGGTTGTCTAGCTGTTTTATATCAGAAATAGAACCCAAGGTAATAAATGAAGTACTAAATGATCCAAACTAGTTAGATGCAATGCAAGAAGAACTGAATGAGTTCGAAAGAAATGAGGTATGGTACCTCATACCAAGACCTAAAAACTGTCGAGTTGTAAGATGCAAATGAGTGTTTAGAAACAAATCTGATGAAAATGGAACAGTGATCAGGAACAAAACTAGGCTAGTGGCTAAGGGATACTCACAAGAAGAAGGAATTGATTTTGATGAAACCTTTACACCAGTAGCAATATTAGAAGCTATAAGAATGTTCCTTGCCAATGCAACATACCAAGGATTTAAAGTCCATCAAATGGATGTGAAAAGTGTATTCCTCAATGGAAATCTTCAAGAGGAAGTCTATGTTGAACAACCTCCTAGATTTGAAGACTATGAATATCCAGAACATGTGTATAGGCTAGACAAGGTAGTGTATGGATTAAAACAAGCACCTAGGGCATGGTATGAAACTCTCTCAACATTCCTATGTGAAAATAAATTTGAAAGAGGTAAAGTTGATACCACCCTATTTTTGAAAAAGCGTAAGGATCACATACTACTAGTATAAATCTATGTTGATGATATTATTTTTGGGTGCACTAATGATAAGCTTTGTAAAAAATTTGCAGAACTAATGAAATCCAAATTACAGATGAGTTTGATGGGAGAACTTAAATACTTTCTAGGACTCCAAGTACAACAACTAAAAGAGGGAATTTTCTTAAATCAATCCAAATACTTGAAAAATACTACAATTAAAAACTATGGATTTGACAATGCTAGTCATATGAAAACTCTAATGACTACTTCTTAAAAAGTAGAGAAAGATGAACCAGGAAAGAAAATCAATCAAACCATTTATAGAGGAATAATAGGTCCATTATTATAACTTACTGCAAATAGACCAGACATTCAATATGCAGTCTGCGTATGTGCAAGATATCAATCAGATCCTAAGAAATCTCACTACACTGTAGTAAAAAGAATCTTAAGATATCTCAAAGGAACTCCTAATCTTGGCATTTGGTATCCCAGAGAATCAGATTTTACACTTATAGGGTATTCAGATGCAGATTTTGCAGGATGCATAATTGATAGGAAAAGCGCAAGTGGATCATGTCAATTCATTGGAGCAAGATTAATATCATGGTTCAGCAAGAAGCAAACCACAATATCTACCTTTACTGCAGAAGCTGAATACATTGCTGCTGGAAGCTGTACTACACAAATTCTATGGATGAGTTCACAACTTGCAGACTATGGTATAGTATTGCCTAAAACCTCAATATTTTGTGACAACATGTCTACAATGGCTATTTCAGAAAAAATCCAGTCTTTTACTCAAGGACCATTCATATCGATGTCAGATATCATTTTATCAGGGATCATGTGCAAAAGGGTCATATCAAATTGGACTATATTTCAACAGAAAAACAAATTGCAGACATTTTTACAAAACCCCTTGATGAAAACAAGTTCATTCAGTTTCGTTGTGAATTGGGTATACTTTATTTAAAATAATAAGTTTGGCCAAGAATGCTTGATTGCTCTACTATAGTGTAGATTACAGACTAACATTTTCTTTTTAAAAAACATTTGCAGACGAGAAACATTGCTCTACTGCACTACTGCTTAATCAATACAAACGAGTGCAGACTAGAGTCAAGTGTGCTCTACTGTATCTATTTTAGGAAACTAAATCAGTTTAAGAACGTTAAATAACTACTTTCCTAAACTAACGCATAGCGGTCAATAAATGACTATTATTGCGCAACGGCTAGAAAAGGCACTAACAACAGTCATATTTTCCAAATAAGTATAAAAACCACTCTCTTTAATCACAAGAACACTTTTTGCTAATCACTCTCTCTCTATCTAAAAATGCCCAAATCTCATTTTCTCTCTCTTAAGCACTCTACTACACGAAACCCTAACTTTTCTCAATCTCAATTCAATCTTTGAAACTCTTTCAAAAAACATGGCCAACATTCTCTCAAGTTCATCAAAGAGAAACCAGAAATCCTCTGAATCACAGAGGAGTCCTTAAAAAAGGACTGAAATTCAAACAGGAGCTGTGTTTGACTTTAATTCGATTCATGATGAGCAAGAAGAAATGAGAGACATAATCGACCTAATTGAAGAGGTTGGACTGAAATCCCTATGTGAACAAACAAGCCCGATATATGAAGATGAAGTTATGGACTTTGCCAACAAGGGGAAAATTGCAGCAAATCTACAACAAGTCACCTACACCTCTACTACATAAGGTGTAACTATCCAAATCACTGCTGATGATTTTGCGCACTGCTTCAATTTGCCAAACGAAGGATTCGATTTCATTCCAAAGGAGATTGTACAGCTTGGAAGACAAGCAATGCTGAGTGAAGACAAATGGAACGAAGGGATTCAGACAATGAAGAAATTCCTGTCAAAAGAACACAAGCTTCTTGCAGATTTTGTAAAGAAAGCAATTCTTTCAAGAGAATTCAGCACAGACCAAATCACCACTTAACAGCAAGAGATTATGTGTGCAATTCTCACCAAGACAAGAGTGAACTGGGCAAGTTTACTCATGTATCAAATTGCAAGAGCAGTAAGGGCCAAAGTACCACTGTTTGGAAGGATAATCAGCATTCTTCTCAGAAGAAAACTAAAGCTCTCCGAGAAAGAAGGAAGACCATGGAATCAACTGAAGAAAATCGATGTCAAGAAGATTGGAAAAGCTCCACTAGGAATCATGAAGAAGCCTGCAGACTAGCCACAGAAACCTGTGGAACTGCATAAGAGAAGGAAGGCCAAGAAAAAGACCACTGGTGAAGTGCAGACGAGCTCAGTGCAAACTTTTTCTGCAAAGAAACCAGTCAAGAAGATTCCAGTCAAACAGAAGATGAAGAAGCCGATAGTACCAAAGAAGAAGTTCAGAGTAGAATCCTCTAACGAAGAAACAGAATCTAACCGTCCTACAGACGAGTCAAACGCTTTGGTGGAAGTGGAAATCCAGTCTGCAATCATGCAGACTAGGAAAATCACTGTGCAGTCTACACTAATGCAGACTGGACAAATCACTTAGTCGTCTTCCTCAAAAGTACCACCAAAAGCAACAGAAATTGCTGCACTTCATGATACAAATGTGGCAATTCAACTGCTGAAGACTCGAGTAGATGAAGATCTTCAAAATCTGATCCTGGAGGCACAGATCAGTTTTCAAGAAGTAAGAGAAGGGCCTCGAGCTGAATTCAGACAGAGGCTTGTATCAAAAGGCTACACAGAGCAAGAGATAAAGGATATTGAGGCCAAGATGTCAACACTACAGCCATCACATACCTCTGCTGCACCATCTCTGTCAATTCAACCCCTAGCAGCATAGCGCTCGATAACAACAGCTATTGTTCCATTATCAGAAAGTAGAATGGTAGCCACACAAGTTTTAGATGTTCAACCAACTTCTACAACTACTGCATGGACGACAACTACCACAACAGCTCAAGAAACATCATCTCCTGAGAAGATTATTGAGTCAGTAATGAAGATTATCAAAGCAGTTGAGGCTCACCTACTACAATAAAAGACTATAGACACTCAACTCCTTGCAAAAAGGACTCAAAGAAAGATACAGAAGAAGATCCAAACCGAAAAATTAATTCAAGAGTTTGCAACACAACACAAACTACGTGTGAAATGGCCAAGAATAACTTCAACATAAGGTCTGCAAGGACTACTGGCATCAGCACCACTAGTAACAACAATGGTATCACCAACATCACAACCACCGACCTCAGCAGGAGTCACGAGGAGAATCACTAGGTCTTCAAGACCAAAACTGATCCCCCAAAGTCCCAAAACCTTATACAAGATCAATCCAGACCATTCACAGACCCTGATTCGTGATATAACTGGTATGATTGAGGGGGAGATTCACAAACTGGTCGAACTCCAAAGGAAAGAAGTCAACCTTACCACAAGACCTAAAGAAGCTCATTTCCTAATAAATGGAGCCCTTGAGTTCAAGGACTCAACCCTGAAGACCAAAAGACTCGGGCATTGTCTCCTTAGGCATGTTGAGTTTGTCAACACTCCATAGATTCAAGCCGAACTCAAGTGCATCCTGGACAAGCATATCAAGGCTGCTACTTATGAGGTACATGAATACGTCTCTCTCCCTGATTTGGGTGAACAACAACCAGAAGGATATGATGGAAATGATGATGACGGAGATGATCATCGATCAAGTTGCTGCTGAAGGAGTGCAACTGCAGTCAATAACAGTTGAACAATCTGACTCCAAGAAAATTGCAGATAAGCAATTAAAAGCTGCAGACGAGCAAATCGACACTGCAGACGAGGACTTGGAAACTGCAGACGAGCACTTGCAAATTGTAAACGAGCAAATCAAACCTGCAGGCAAGAACTTGCAACCTGCAAATGAGCACTTAGCAACTGTAAACGAGCAACTAGAACCTGCAGATGAGTCCATTGAGGACCAAGTAGTTGAACCTTCTGCTATAAAAGACGCTGAAGCACTCTCCACTGATGAATCTGTTGATGAGATACCATTAATCATTGCTCGTGCAGCCAACACAGCAATCCATGAGCATGAAGATAAAGCTCAACCAAGAGACGAGCTTCCAGCCATTGAAGGCAATTTCTCTGAAAGCGAGATTTAATCCTTTGAAATCCCTATATCTACAGACGAGCTTCTCAACTCTGCGGATGAGATTGTTGCTGAAGACACATCGAATCCAGATGATAAAGATGATCAACAAACCACTCCACTACGAGCCATTGAAGACATTGTGTTCACTCCACCTACTACATTTGGAGTCACACCCATGGCCTGCAAACCTGGAGCAAATGTACAATGGAACCTCAACTCCTAGGATGACTTCCTCCGTTATCAGAGACTTAAAGAAAGTCCAGATTTTAGCAGTTCAACCTCCAATGCAGGATACCAGTCTTCCCTCTTCTCCCTCAGAAAATGCAACTCAATTCAGACTGTGCCAGCTTAACCAAGAGATCTATGGCATGCATTCTTGGATAAGGACTGCATTCAAGGACCTCCTTGAGACCTTAGAACCCATTGTAGAAAATCTGGAGGAAGAAAAAAGAGACTCGCAGAACCACCTTTGCCAATTTTGGAACACAGCTAACCATTCTCTCTGCTGAAGTTACCAATCAACGAAAGGAGACCAAATCAATGCACCTTCAGACTCATAAAACAAACATCTCCAATTTCCCCCGATTCAAAGAGTAGCAGTTTGCAATACATTGCAAGCTCAATAAAACCATGCAGACGACTAAAAAGAACATTGATGAGCATATGCAAATCAATGACATCAAGTTTGGACTTCTTGAGACAAAGTTACAAGTTGTCCAGAGAAATATTTTCTCTGAACTCAAGGGATTCAAACATGCTCTTGAAACCCTCAACTCCACCTTGAATGCTAACAAAAAAGAGGAGAAACCATCTGAAGAGCAGCAGCTGAGGCCTCATGCAAAACCATCTGTAGAGCAGCAGCAGAAGTCTCATGCAGACGACCAACATCAATACCCCTCTGAGACTCAGGGGGAGAAGGAGAAAATCTCTGAAGCAAAGAGGAAAACCTCTGAAGAGCAAGGAAGGGATCCTCAGAGACAAAGACATCACGAAGAAGATAGACACAGGAAACACAGCGGGGAATCCGAGGAGGAAAGGCGATATCAGCGCAGACGAGGGAAAGAGCATCAAAGGTAAGACTAAAAGTGTTCTTAGTCCAAATCTCATTTTCTGTTACTTATGTTGTCTCAGATAAAAGTTGGAATTTAAATTAAAAAATGTACAAACTCTGTATGAAACTACAAAGCTTGTTATTTTACATAGAAGTTTTTGTTAGCATCAATTTAGGCAGAGATTGATAGGAATGTGTAGTCCCTCCAGTTGTATAGAAATTGATGTAACAAAACTTAAATGTATCAATTGTAATATAGTTAGGTTGTTCAGGCAAGAAGTCAAGTAGATAGTTACAGTCTAGGTTAGACGCAAAAGTACAGATGGTTGCCGATGGAGAGACATAGTGTAGACCACCAGGTACAGACTACTACAAGACTTTGGATGAACAACTAGTATATTGACAAGCAACAAAAGAACCTGAAGGCTTCACGATAAAGGACTGAGCTTGCAGACGAGGACCAACATGGCAAGGCATAAACTAAATCAGACTGTGTGCAGACGAGGATTGCAACAGAGACTGTGTGCAGACGAGATGTTGTAGTAGACTGGATTGTAGTAGAGATGATTGCCAGTGTGGGGTCAGAGGTTTGAAGTCAGTTGACTGAAGATTCAAGTTAAAGTAGCAACGGCACAAAACCTGGAGATAGTGGTATGCCAGCGTTGGAAACAAAATGGTGGGAAACACTAGTGGAAAAGTGTCGCTCCAGGAACAGTGAGTTGTCTACAAAGGTTCGTTCCCTGAGCCTACAAAAAGGGAACCGGTGAAGGCTTGCTTGAGAGCTGTTGATCAGAGATTAAAAAGTACAAGAGAGTGCAAAAGCAATCGATAAGATTCAAGAGATTACTCAAGAAAGCCAAGTCGTGAAAAACAGCCAGAAGTATCACGCATCTGCACAAGAACAACTCTTGCAGTAGAGCTCAATACTCAGAGCTGTGCAAAGATCTAGGTTCTTTGTCCTTCATACAAGTTAAAGAACTTGTAAAAAGGAAGTTACTTGTAAGCTGAAAACAAGAAGATAATGATACTTACCTCTTGACTTGACTACATTGGTCACCAAGGGAAGATTGGACTAAGCTCTCGATTATCATTTGATATCGAGTGTCTGAAGCAGTATAAACTCTGTGTCAATTAACTGATTTCATTATATTGATATTAGAACTGCTTCTAATAAGACATTACAGTCGAAATAGAGATAAAGACTCAAAGAGTCATAAATCTCAAGTGCAGGCGAGACAACCTCGTCTGTAGACCACCTGAGTAGTCTGCATACGTCATAGTCTCCATAAAATTGTTATTCCGCATAAAAAAAGACCCTTAAAGTCTTATAACACCTTATTCACCCCACTTCTAGGTTGTAACTCGAATCCTACAAATAGACTGCTGGATCACAACTTGTTTCTTGATGATTCATGTGAATTTTGTCGTGTAGGGAGGTAGACTAGGGAACATCTGATATGAACATAACTTACGATTTTTCAAGCATGAGGCGAGTAATACTATGATTATGATGAAGAGAATATTTCGATGGAGGGGAGCTAACTAAGTCTGTTTTCCTAAAGCACTATTATTTGATGATCTAATCATGTGAGGCATATGTATGGAGGGGGTTATGTATTTTTGTAGAGTATTATGCTATTTTGTGCCATTTTTGTGATATGATTGGCCTTAATGTAAGAGGAAGATTGGGCAATTAATGAAATTTACAAGTTGTGGATAAATACTCAACATTTTTGTCTAAAACGATCGATGTTTTAGTGTCTACAAAATGCCCCTCATTTGTCGAGTTGCTGCTCTGATCCAATCAAAGCCAACGAAGGCCAATGTTAGTACAGACACTAGATTTCCATTTCGTATATGAATACATAATTTTTTTGTTGTTGGGGTCATGCTGAAAAGATGCCCACGTAGCCTACAAACGGGATCAGACCAAACGTAGTTCTATTGTATTAAAAACACTTGTTGCATTTAAAGTCCAGCTTGACCATGCGTGTCATTTGATTATGACTTGATTTCTATCATTTGCATATGACTTATAACCTGTCACTTGAACTTGACTCAAAATTTGTCATTTGAGTATGACTTAAATTTTTTTTCATCTCAACATGACTTAAATTCCGTCACTTGAACATGGCTTATAATTTGTCATTTGAACATGACTTAAAATTTGTCATTTGATCATGACCTAAGTGTGTCATTTGGACATGACTAAAATTTTTGTCATTTGATAATGACTTAAACTCTTATCATCTAAATATGACATAAATGCGTCATTTGAGTATGACATAAAATGTATCATGTGAGCATGAATTAAATTTTAAGATCACTTGAAAGTGACCTACAAAGTGATTTTAATATCATTTCAACATGACTTAAAATGTGTCATTTGAGCTTGACTTAAAATGTGCCATCTGAATATGACTTAGGATATGTCATTTAAGCATGACTTAAGATATATCATTTAAACATGACTTAAAAAGTATCATTTTTGTGATATAAGTATCAATTGCGGGTCATTTGAACATGATCACTTGAACATGATGTTTTAAAGTATTTTATGTCCACTTGAATTTGATCCATAACATTTTTAGACCACCTGAACATGGTATTAATCACATTATATATGTTTACATAGATATATTTTCTTAAGATAATTGAGATGGGTCAGGAACACATGGTTTTTATGCCCATATGCTCATATGCTCTACGCCTCTCAGCGACGCCTTTTGTTGAGCTTTAACTATCATTTGAGGTCTAAATTCCTAGACTACATCAAGAAATGTTTCCTTGCAGCTAAAAGAATGGCGTCTCAAGCGTTTGTTTGGTGACTTTGTGGGGGGTTCGAGTGTTTTGATGTTTGACTTGATACTGTTTGTTTCACCTTGACTGGCGAATATGATGGGCTGAAACAACCGAAGACAAAAGAATGGCAATGCCCCTTGTCTTGGACATAGAGAAACAGTAGAAAAATTATTTGAGAAACACTTATTGGTAAACATGTGGGCGAATGCCCTTGGTGCAGAGGAAGACAGAGTTCAAAATACTATGTTTAAGCCTGTGTTTTGAAAAACATGTTATTTGAAAAAAATTTATTGAGTGTTCCCTGGGAGCCAATGACCTCATTTATCGTCATAAAAAATACTATTGAACAAATCATGCTCTGGTAGTGGTCTAATTTGTGTGGCACTCACTCTCTTTATGTGACACTCGTTCTCTCATAACGTGCATTGGTCGTAAGTCAAGCAGCCTTAAAAGAGTAAGTTATTGCGCATACATCATCTCAAGAAGGACTTATTGATTGTAATGTGGTTTTGGTTAACAAAGATGGGAACGAAGAGAAGGCTCAAAGTTAACCCATGGGTTTCTGGTAATATCCGAGTGTGCGCTTGGCTATTTTAGAAGTACGATTTAATCGAGAACTCTTGTTTTATAAACTTTTAGCATGATGATGATATTTTTGTGGATTTAAAGTGAATGATATTTTATGGCTTTTGCACTAAGATCGTTCGCTTTGCCGATATCTCTATAAACGTGAAAAGTGATGAATGGCTGAAAGCACATAAAAATACTTCTGACACGAATTATTATTTTTGCCTTGACGAACAATGAATGAATGATGACTTCAAAACATGTTAGCCTATCGTAAACATTGCATTGAGCTTCTCAAACCTTCCTTGACTTTTTCCTGGTGTTATTTTGTTTTTATCCAGCAAGGGCTTTTTCTTTTTTGTTTCATTTTTTCACCTTTTTTTTTTTTTTTGATACATGGCTCATGACTTGAGGTGCTTTTGAATATGGATGATGAAGAAATTTGTTTAAAATGATAGATAAGTTGAAAATGACAACTTACAAAGATACAAACTTGTTAACGCTCTCGGTTCAAGAGTGTGACTGTACTCAATGATAGTACTCAAAGTGTCTTTGAAAGAGAAGAGATATAAGAGTTCTGGCCTCAATCGTTTCTTCTAAAATGTTCCCAATAATTGTTGTTGAAGGTATCTGTGCACTTTCCAAGAAAGATAGAGTTTAAGCATAGGTCTTGTAGTTTAAATGCATACTATTTTTTCTCGTAAGCTCAAAGAGACGACTAAAGAGTTAATGTTTCTTTTAGGGTTCTTTTAGGAGATGTAGAGTGATCCTAAAAGTCCTTCTCAAATTAGACGCTTGATTACATGCATATCCTCAAAGGTTCCACCAAACTTGTCACTTTCTATGTGTTTGACGCTCCATTTTTGATTCTCTCAAGGAGATTGAGCATGCCAAGAATTGAAATGCCCAAATCGTTTTGAATGAATATAAGGAGGACAATGTCCCTTGAATAGCTCATATAAAAATTCTTTTTTGAAAAATATTTCGTTAGGCATAGGATCGAGATTTTGGAAAGTGAGTCTTCTTAGTTGACCATAGCAAAGGCTTTCATTGATGAAATAGGAAATAATACAATAATTGAACCGACAAAAGGCTAAGCCTAGATCAAATTAGAAAGGCTAACAAGCGACTTGCCTTTGATGGAGTTGTGCCATTTCTGATGGCTTCTTCAATCTCTACCCCTACAGTGAACAGTGTCTCGGAATTCAGGGTAGGAATGAATCCACGCCGTTCCTTGTATTCTGGGAGGAGGTTCGTTTGTATGATACGGATATGCTCTTTCCGATCGGGCACGTATGGAATCCTTGCCGTCTTGTTCCTCCACCTAGTCAGGAAGGTTATGAAAGTTTCATTTTTGAGCTGGTAGGTGCTCTCCAGATCAGTACTGATGACATAATCTGAGTGTTGTAGTGCTATTGCTTGATGAATATGGCCTTCAAGACATCCCAAGATGAAACTTTTTTCTCAGCAGTAGACAAGTAACATGAACGAGCAGCACCAAACAATGGAAAGAACTTAGTCATTTCATTCAGACCAATTCCATAAGAGTCCATTGTTCTGAAGTACATGTGTATGTAAGCCTTGGGAACGTAGCATTAGGAAAAGAAGAAACTTCCTTATCTTCCACGAAATCTTCATCATTGTGAGAGGTATGACTTTCCACTCCTTTCAACCTTGCTGTAACAGCTTCAAGTTCTATCTTCAGTGCCTTACTCTTCGGTAAATGGATGGAGGGTGCATGAGCTGAAGTTTGAGTAGAGCCCATCAAACTTGAGAGGTAATTGGTTGAAGTCTTCCTCGGGAGACGAAAAGTTGTTGGATTTATGGAGGCTATTGTTGGTGGGATGAACGGATAGGTGGCGTTTTTTCGAAAATTATTTATGGAGTTTGTCTGAAAGTTATTTATGGTGATGGAGTTGCGTTTAGGGAAGATATCGAATTTATTAAGGCAAGACCCCGAGAGGAGAATGCTCCTAGTGTAGGAAAAACTGGATGATATTCTGGTTATTGCAGCATCTGGTCACTTCCTTCCAGCTTGGTCATCCTATTGGTGAGATACACTTAGTGATTTATGTCAGGTTATCCTGAACTGTAGTTGTAGCAGAGGATGTCTCGTTCAATGTTGTAACTTGCAATGGTGTAAACGTTGTGGATGTATTGTCGAACATTTCTGAGCTTAAGTCTGAAATTGAGTTTGGAGTACAGTCTACTGATGCTAGGCGGCCGACAGGGAGCCGCTTCCAAGTTCGAGCAATCTACGGGCTGATAACCAATTCAGTTCCTGACCCGAGTGTGTTTGCATTTTGTTTGATTCATTCATGGTTCTTTATAGAAAGCATGAAAGTTATTTACATTATAACACATAAAAGGTTCGTTGTTTAGTTTAAAAGAGAAATCACAAGACCTAACAAACAACATGTGTGTTCCCATAGTTTCATGTGTGCTTGACCCACTAATATCCTGGGTTCACTATATGGTAGGTTAAGATGACTCTTTGGTTTTGGAATAAAGGTTATCAGTGCGATATACCTATGTCCCCCCCATTATAGGGTACAGTCGTACTGCAACATGGCTTGCGAAATGCACCATACGAAGGACCCAGCTAGTAGGTAGGTCTAATGCCAATGGGGGGCACCCTCGGGGTTTTCCGGCATAAGGATATGCAGATATGTATGTAAGTTCTTGTACATGTGTGGGCCTAGAATATAAATTTTCTCATAAATAATAAGAAAAGAATTCAGCAGCACAACAGTAGCACAATAATTTAAGAAATCAAACGAGGAAGGGGAATGCGTCCCTTCCAGAAGTTGAGAATAATCTGGAAACTTCGAGCCTTTAACCTTAACTCTCTATCTGTCTTCTCCCTAGTAGAGTAGCCAGATCTGTGGGAACGAGCGAGATCAGGTCTCAACCACAGGAAGGTTGCATACCGTCAGGATGGTGTCGCTTATGGAGTCGTCACCTAGTTGAGCCCCAACAGGAAAGGCAATGGATAAGGATTTGCTTTATGATCAGAGCTTCAGCATCCGGGAGTTAGTTTAAGTGATGGGAATGTCACTTTGGTTTTCGTTAGGTTTCTCTATTCATCATCCCGTCAGAGCGGTCTTTACTTTTGAAGATTTTCGTTAGGATGTCTCAACTTTATTGATGTATAGTTGTCCAGAAAGACACGTTAGAAAATCACACACCGAATACAAAGGAATAAAAACGACCGAACCATTAAAGATTATCTATGTACTTGGGGTTGGTCAAGATCAGGAGCTGATAATGATGATTTACCATTTGAAAATGGATTAAATAAGCATTCCACTTGAATATGGATTAGAAAAACATACCACTTGATCATGGTTTCAGAACGAATCCACACTTGAATGTGGATAAAAGCATATTTGAAGACAGATTTGACACTCAATGGAGAACAATTCATTAAAGGCAATAGGCAATGAAATCAATCAAGGTCTCTTTTGCAATAGATATATCATATTTATCAGCTCTGTAAAATTTCAAACCATTTCATTTAGTTGATTAGGAGATATAAATCATCAAAGTGGAACATGATAAGCTATTTCAAACAGGTTTCCAGATTTTCAAACCCAAATTCACATAAGCATATCTCTTTCATTTCTTAACCAAATTCAGTAGTTTTTATCTTGTTGGAAAGCTGACGGAGTTAGCTACAAGTTCAATCCAAAACGTTTCTGCCAGTTGAGATCCTCTAAATAGAAAACAAGCATTCTGTACTCAGAGGTTGAAACAGTACGAAGGCAAGACAGGTTCATGTTTTTGTGCTTATAACTTCACTAAAACCAGGTCGTAATTTTATGAAATTAAGTTCGTTAGAATACTAACATGCATAGGTACTCCTAATAATTGTGTTGTGATTTTTAGAGGCCAAACATTGTATTTTCAAACTATCAAATGAATGTTGTATTTTTAGGAAGTCCTGCGTTAAACACTGAATTTTGTTATTATGCCAACTAACGTGATTTCTCAATCAGCAAAGCAAAAAAATCATGACCTCAAACAGAAGGCACAACACAACATACCAAAAACGAACAAAGTAAACGGGACTTAAGCTGGACCTTTTCGTGCCTCAAGTTCCAGCGAGTCACACAAGCTAAGGGCTCGTACTTCACAGCGGCTGAGCTTGTGGCTTCACGTCAAAGACAGAGATCTTCTCACAGCAATCCGACCTCATCAAGGAACCTAAATGCCGCAAGGAACTCCGGACTACACAGTGGCTTTCGTTGGCACATCGAGAAAGGTTGAACTTCAAAGCGAGACTGATTTTCCCGCCTAACTCAGCCTGCAGCTGCCGGACGCTCCCAAGGGAATTGATCAACAGCCTTCGGATGGTACTTGATGATGTTGATGATGATGATTATGCAGGTTGAGGGATTTCATGGGGATCTTGGATGATGCTGTTGTTCGATGTGTTGTTAACGACATTTTGATGATGCTCAGTGCTTGATGGTCAAAGAAGAAGCCAATTACTTTGATGTAGCTTATGTGTGCTTTGACAGACACATCAAATTAGAATTTATATGCACTCAGTTATACTCTTAAAATATTAAAATTAATGTAGTAGTGAAAATGGAATTAGTTTGTAAACTATTGGAAACAAACGTAAAAAACTTTCATAACTGCATCTTAACTTAAGGATTAATCATTGATTGATTGTAATTCGAATTCATTATTGATTGGTTTGATTGTAATTTAAGGGTTGCTTATATTACGTTCACTAGAATGTTGATCACAAAAAGAGAATATATCATCAACCTGACTAAACTAACCTACCATATCAAAAGAGAATGTACCTGTCGGACTAATATGGTTGAATCAAATAAGAAATAAACCAAACATGAATCAACAGGAAAAGAGTTTTTTTTTTATCAATTCACATGAAAAATGTTCTAATCATGTAATGACCAAAAAAGAATGTATCAAAACTTGATTGATGGCTACTAATATGACCAAAAGAGGACGTATCAATATATATATCAACCTATAACAATGTCTAAGTGACTAACTTAAATGTAATCATAGAGCTAATCATGATATAATCAATAAGTAAAGTCATCTAGGTAGTCATTCTAGATGAAATCGTGCATCAATTATGATAAAGATCCAATCTTTAGCATTAATCATGTATAAAAAGAATCTAGTTTTGTTAGTTTCAATAGATAATCTCATAATCTCATCGTTATTAGGTTTCCTACTAATAGATCTATTCACTCATAGCGAAGACGATCATTACAATCATCAATAAACAAACAAACATCATCATCAAACTAAAAGAGAATAGAGAGAACGTGGTACTTGTTGTAAATAGACAATCATCAATGATAACAATTCAAATCCGAAGTAGACCAAGCATAAACGCCTTGATCCAATCTCCAAAGTGGCAAAAGAAAAGATTAAAGATGAAAAAATGATCTAATCTAAAGCGTCCCATCGTCAAAGACGGCCAAAAATCTACTTTGAAATTTATACAAAATGTGGTATTCATAGAAAAACTAATAGCCCTAATAAGAGGGAAAAAAATCTAGTGAAAATCTCAAAAAATCTTGTAATATAACATCTGTCACGGGCATGACCACATCCATCACGTGTGTGACCATCATGGTCTTCAAAAACTCAGTGTAAGCACTGTCATGACCGTGACTAACCCAGAAATGGCCAAAAACAACATTTTTTCGCTCCGAACTCCGTCTTGATCAATAGTATATCATATGCACCCCTTATATCATCAATAAACACTTCAAATGATATCTTTTTAACCTTCAAGATATCCTTGAATCATAATCTATGCATCGTTTAACTTTCATGGATCTTCCATGCTCAGAATAGTAGCAAAATGTTGGTTTAGTTCCAAAACACCTCCAAACATATTTTAACATCAATGTCATAATCTAATGCATGTGAGCATCACAAGAAATCATCTTCAAGGATCACTAAATCATCGCACTTCATCTCATTCATCTAGAAGGCTTTTCTATCCTTTTGCACGAATCACAAAAAGCAGCTTCTCTTAGTCAAATCTACAATAATGAAACACAAATTTAGTGTCCAAACTCCAAAACATAAATTAAACTAAAAACACAAAATAAAAAACTCAAACTCAAAAAACAAAAGGTTTTAACATAAATAAAATGTGAGTGTTTTTACACTCATTAGTAGCTATGTGTTGTTAGGATTTGATGATTGTTGATAGATCCGTCCCTAGGTATTCATAGGAGACTTGACATAGGTTAATGGGGAAAGTGGATTAGTTGGTGAGTGGATAAAAAGAAATAGATCCAGCTGGTTGGATTTGAGAGTTGCATGAGCTGCAAAGGCCACGTGGAGATGAGAACGAGGATGGATGATAAAGCTGATGATTATTTTGGGCTTTTCAATATTTAGAAGTTTTCTAATGTTGGGGTTCTTTTCATGGGTTGGGTTAGATAAAAAACTTGAGCCCAAATTCAGAAATGGGTCGAAACAAATGAGCTTTTATTTTATTTTGGGGCTAAATGTTTTGGTTTCATCTTCATTTTTTTCTTTTTAATGTCACATTAAGTGTTAACATAAATACTGAACATTTTATTTAAAAACTAATGATTCATCGGTTGACGTTTTAGTGTCTAAAGATAATATTTAAGAAAACAGAGAAAAAGTTTTGGAGATGTGCAAATCACAACGAGCTTAATAGAAAAGAGTTTTAAGAGTTTACAAGAAGGAAAATGTTTTAACTCTCATTTGGTGACTCGGAAGGTTTGGATTTCATGTTTTAGATGAAGATCTAAGATATATCCAAACCTTTATTTCTCATCCTTTCACTGATTGAATAACGTATCAAGCTTTTTTTTTTGTTTTTTGGTTGAGTCATACTGTTATCAAGATGCATGTCCAACAACACATGTTGAGTGATTTGTTATGTGAGAACCCTTGACTTAAGTTTTCATAGGTCGTATAGTTATTAGAGTGTGTATGTACTGAAGCTTTTCATAGTCTTGAGGTAGACGTAAGTAAAACAACTTGTAACAGTCCTAGAGTTAGGAACTATCGGTGGAGTCTTGCAGTGTGTTATCTGTCAGAAAGAGAGGTTGATACATTGTACTTAAGATGATTATAGTATATTATTATGTCTCGACACTGGACATAACTCTCTGACCAAGTCAAAGATGAACCGGTATACATCTTGTGTTATTACTATTCCTGTATTGTTTGTTTCCTTAATAATCATGTAGAAAAAGGAAAGAAAAACTGAAACTGAAATGTATAAGAACCGACTCTTATCAAGAACTACTTCGGCATAAAGAACTAGTTTATGGTACAACTTCAGTTTTAGTACATAGCTTTGCAAGCAATAAAAAAAATAGCTAAAATCCTCAATTTATCCCCCCTTGAGTATTTTGTGACTCGGAACTATCAATAGAGGACGATGATGAAATACTCTAACACCATGCTATGGTTTCCTTGTTGTTTAGCCATGGGAGAAACTACAAGAGAACAGGAGAGGAGATTGAATCAATTAAGAGGCTCACCTCCTGTTATGCACTCAAGCTAGGAAGATGAGACTTTAAGTTATGTATCGATGGCATTGGGGTTGCTGGTCAACATCCTCTTGAACATTGGTTTGAGCAAAAATGACGCCATACTTGGGGTTTTCACTCAGGACGCGTGGCACAAAAGGAAGATAGTGAGAGGAAGGTGAAATGGTTTAATTGGACTTGTGTCTTGGTCTGTGAAAAACAGGAAGGAAGAATATCGACTAAGGTTACAGTGTAATAACAATCACGCATGTCAAAGATTTGGCATTCATCCTTCATATAGAAACGGTGGTGTTAACGATCGGCACACACACATTGGTGTGTGTATAATTTTATTTATAAATATCACTATTTTGTTTTGTTATTTATAAACTAATTTCTTGATCTATAAATTACGTTAATATAAATATATTCTGTTTATCATGATTTCAAATATTAAAATATAATGAAATTTTTCTAGAATAGAGGAACTATAGTTAAAGTCTCTAGTTTGGTGAACTATGAGTAAGAGTGCAAGGGTGTGGTTGTAAAATTGGTTTTATATAGTGCAATTGCTATGTGTCATAGAGTGGACGGAACTTCTTGACCAAGTTGGGGAGGAAACACAATACATCTGATGTTACTTATAATTTACGTTTCTTGTATTACTTATATTTTGTTTGATCCCTTAGAAAATTATAGGAAAAGCTGAAACCTGAAATTGCAAGAACCGATTCATCAAAAGAATTGTTTCTTACATAGAACTAGTTCATGGTACAACTTCAGTTTTAGTACAACACTTTAGAAGAAATCAAGAAAAGTATACACACTCAATTCACCCTTTACCCCCTTTTTAGTATTTCTTATGACCGATAGTTAACAATTGGTATCAGAACCGTGTTCTTCTTATACAATAATTACATGAGAAGTAGATCACACAATGAGTTCACAGGATTACGAAGAGGGGCTCTTATTCTCAAAGGCCTCCACTTTTTGATGGCACTTACTACTCCTACTGGGAGGAACACATGGAAACATATATCCAAGTTAAGAATTTCCAACTTTGGCAGATCAACAAAATAGGTCCTCTTAAGGTTGAGATAAAAAATGAGAGTTATAAAGCACAACTCATTACCAACTTTGAAATTCTACCTAGAAATCATTTTTTAATGGAAAGGCTGTGTTCTCTCTTTATAGATCCTAGCATTTTCATAGACGTATTTCCTAATTTCTTAAATTTCTCATAGTTAAAAACAAGGTTAGTCCCAATAAACCATTTAAAAACATTCAAGATTATTTAAGCATATGTTGAAAGACTGGGAGAGTCTTACTTATTCTTTGTTTACCCTTCCTTTTGTTGCAGAACCGGAGTAATGACAAGAAAGTCATGACAATTCTTATTCATGGTAGAAGGTAGGCAGGTCCAATTAAAGTAAGAGTAGTGCATTGGTTCAGGTGGAGCGTATAAGAGATCCTTAAAGTACTTTCTTCTAGCTCCGTCCCCGAAGCAAGTGCGTCTATCTCTTCCATCCTAAGTATCAGTTCCTCCCGTGCCTCTACTGAACTCCCAAGTGGTCCCGCATTCTTGCATTCGATTAGCATCCTTAACATTCCATCCTTGGCTTGTTCGCAGGCTCTTGCTCTAATCGCTAGTAACAACTTGTTTGATAGGCCTTACAAAAGCCATTAACAACAAAGACTACAAGACCTTACCTAACTGACTGGAATTCATATCTCCTTCGTTTTCTAGAGAAGACAGAAAGACATAATGCACTTACCACTCAAACGTCATCGCAACGAACTAGGACTGATTGTAGACACAGTAGTCTGCTTCTTGCTGAACCATGAGATCAGCCTTGCTCCAATGAATTGATATGAACCACTAGTACTCTTTTTGTCAACTCTTCAACGTACAAAATCTGCATCTAAAAACCTATTAGTGTAAAATCTGATATCCTAGGATACCATATACCAAGGTTTCGAGTTCCTTTTAGGTATCTCAAGATTCTCTTTATCGTAGTATTGTGGGATTTCTTGGGATCGGATTGATACCTTGCATAGACGCAGACTGAACATTGGACGTCTGATATGCTTATAGTAAAGTATAATAATGACCCTATTACTCCTCTATACATGGTTTGATTTATCTTCTTTCAATTTTGATTTTGTCTATTTTTATTGATGTAGACATAGGGGTTTTCATATAACTTATGATAGTAATGTGCAATCCCTCCAATTGTATAGAAATTGATGGACAAAACTGAGATGTATTAGTCATAATGTAGTTAGTATGCTTAGTCTAGAAAACAAATAGATAGTTGTAGTCTAGGAAGGATGCTAAGGAGAAGACGGCTACAAATATTGGGCATTGTGTAAGCCACCAGATGCAAACTGCTAGAGACATTTTTAGATAAGCAGCAAAGGCATTAATAGACAACAAAAGACCTACAAAGGCTTCAGGATCTGGGATTGAGCTTGCAGATGAGGACCAACATAACAAAGAATAATGTGCATCGGATCTGGGTGAAAACTTGAAGTTATAGCAAGGACTTGGTGAAGACTAAGGCTGTAGAGTGAAGACTAGGTCTTATAATACTGGATGCATACTGGAAGTTACAGCAGACTTAACTACAACAGAGATGGTTGCTAAGGCGGGGTCAAAGGTCTGAAGTCATTCAAACAAAGATTTGAGGTACAGAAAGCAACAACACAAATTCTGAAGTAAGTGGACTTGAAGCATCAGAAAAAAGATGATAGGGGACACGAGTGGCAAGGTGCCACATCAGAAACAATACCATATTTGCTAGGTTTATTCCCTGAGCCTATAAAAAGGAATCGTTGAGGCTCATTGAAATAAGGTTGTTAAATAAGATTGAGAGGCAAGGGTGCAATCCAATCATAAGTTCAAAGATCACTCAAGAGAGCTAATTGGTGAAGATCACAGTGAAAGGGGTGTCACTAGTCTGCAGAAGAACGCATCTTGCAGTCGAGTTCTATAGATTGGATCTGAGCAAAGGATCTGAATTCTTCATCTTTTGTACAAGTTAGATAGCTTGTAAAAAGAAGTTACTTGTAAGCTACAAACAAGAAGATAGTGATACTCACCTCTTGGCCTAATACACTTGTCACCAAGGGAAAACTGAACTAAGTTCTCGATTATCATTTGATAACTAGTGTCTGAACTAGTATAAATACTATGTCTATTACTTGCTTTCATTGCTTAAAGTTTATAACTGTTAGAAACAAAACGTCACAGCCAAACAGAGATAAACGCAAAGAGTTTGAACTCCCTGCTGTAGACCACCAAGCAGTGCTGAAATGGTCAACCTAAAGTTTGTGAGATCTCTTGGTGAAATCTGAAGCACAAAGATCACAGCTATCAGGGAATCCAGAGATCTAATAAAGATGTCTTTGGCTCAACTGTACGGTGTATTGCATACATACATAAAGATTAAACCACTGATACCTCATCTCCAAGTGAATAAGGAATGTCTGAAGAGCTGGCGTTGATGGGAAAGAAGTTCAAGAAACTATTCAAGAAGGGGAATTTCAAGAAGAACTTTTGCTCGAAGACAAAGGAAGCAGAAAAGGAAGTCGGGTACAATTGCGGCCAATCACGACACTTTGCTGCATAATGCAGACGACCAACACAAGATTCGTCTGCACCTAAATTCAAAAAGGGTCCTTGTTCCTTTCTATAGTCCTCAAGGATTGATTTATTTCCTGTCATATGTCCTCAGTATCCACTATCAAGATACCATATTCCTCTTTTCTTTTCCTATATCAAAACATAGGGAGCTTGTACATGGTACCTACTCATATGGGTCCTCATATGTTAGTTTTTGGAATCCACACTTGAATTATTTTCGTGTGGGAATTCCAACATTCGGAGGACTTGTGACCAAGCTTGCCATAGGTATAGCAGTAGACCTTTTGTCTTACTATGTTTAATGGTCTACTTTATTTCGTTTGTTGCATTTGACATGAGCAGTTATGCCTTAAGTGTGGCTTTCTCCATGTTGTTCTAGAGAAGTTATTCCACATTGAATAGTTAGGTTCATGTTGAGCTTCATAAGGCCTTTCATCAAATCTTTTTCTAAGATTTTTGGCATTCTGTATTTTATTGTACTTTTCATCAGTACGTGCTGATAGTATGCTCCAGCCTCTTTGAGTTTAAGTAGTAGAGACATGTACTGTCTGTGCAGTAGAGTTTTTTCTCTTCTGCACATCTACTATAGTAGAGGTATTCCTTTTCTCCAGAGTTCTTGCAGTAGTCTACTTTATTTTCTTGGTAATGACTTTTTCATTTGATTTATTATTCAGCCAGCCATTATATCCTAATCGTGTTTTATCATGGGAGGATTGATTTGTGTTGAGCAATTTTTACAAACTCAAGGTCTTTCCATTCCAAGCATCTATCTGTTTTTGAAGCTTAGAATTTTTCAATGTACGTGTTTCCACTACTCGATTGAGAAGTTTCACTTTTTCATTTGCTTGTATTAATTCTTTTTGAGTATTTATTAGACTGAAGTTAGTCTCCTCATATGTTAAATTGCATTTCTCTTTGAGACGTGCAATTTGCAAAAGATTGTTTTTTATTTTCCTTCAAAAGGGAAATAAAGTTCTGAGAGGTTTCTTGAAGGGCTTCCTTTAATTCTTCTATGGTGGCGTGTGAATCAGAAAGATCAAATACCTATTGTTTTTCATCATCCTTAGCCATGAGACATAGCTTAGCGTTTGAGATTGTGTCTTCCTCATCAGAGTATGCATCGCTCCATGTCTTTATAGCATAAGCTTTGCCTCTTTCTTTTCTTTCGGAATTGCTTTTGTTGTGGTCCCAACAACAACAAAAGAAAATGCTTTTATCTATAAAGAAGTTACTAACAGTTTGTTTTTGTAAAGAAAATGGCTCCGCTAAAGCTGCCTAAATGTCCCTACAGTGGAGAGCCTTCGACGTACTTGTTTGACAAATTCAACCATTGGAAGCTGAGGATGCTTCCACATCTTGACTCAATAAACAAGAGAATGCAAGATATCATCATTGATGGACCTCACATTCCAGGAATGCCAAATCCAATGGATGGAATAAATGAAGTATACATGCCAAATACTCTTTGGTCAAGAGAAGACTGGGATCTAGTGCTGGTTGATAGAAGAGCAAGGAACCAAATATTCAAAGCCCTTGATGACAACATGATTGAAATAGTGGTTCATGCAGCCACTACAAAAGAGGCTTTGTTGCTCAAATATGAAGGGACGAACGAAATAAGAGAAAATAAGAAAGATGTCTTGATACAGCAGTATGACTGGGTCTCAATGAGATCTGATGAGAATCTAACCAGCTTCTATGAAAGGTTTAACATTCTCATCAACAATCTCAAAACTTTAGGAAAAACTTTCTACAACAAGAAAGTCAACCTAAAGTTTATGAGATCTCTTGGGGAAGTATCGAGTACAAAGATTACAGTAATAAGAGAATAAGGAGACCTAACAAAAATGTCCTTGGCTTAACCATATGGTGTATTGCACATATATAATCTAGGAGTTGAGCAGAAGAAACAAATAGACGATGCCAGAAAGAAGACTCTAGCTTTTAAAGCTCAAGAGAAAATTCTGAAGTCAATGGTAGAGGATAAGACCAGTGATACCTCATCTGCAAGTGAACAAGGACTATCTAAAGAACTTGCTTTGATGGGAAAGAAGTTCAAGAAGCTATTCAAAAGGAGGAATCTCAAGAAGAACTTTCCCACCAAGACAAAAGAAGGAGAGAAGAAAGTCTACTATAGCTTTGGGAAGTCAAGACACTTTGCTGCATTATGCAGACGACCTACGCAAGACTCGTCTCCACAAAAATACAAAAAGGAGTACGACAAAGGCAATTGTAGAAGAAAGGAAAAAGGCAAGGCCTATGCTACAAAGACATAGAGCGATATAAACTCTGATGATGAAGAGATAATTTCAAACACTCAACTATGTCTTATGGCCAAAGAGGATGAAAATCAACAGGTATTTAACTTCTCTGATTCGGATGCTACCATAGAGGAATTGAAGGAAACTCTTCAAGAAACCTGAGAGAACTTTATTTTACTTTTAAAGGAAAATAAAGAAAACCTTGAGCAAATTGCAAGTCTCAAAGAGAAAAGCAATCTAACATATGTAAAGACTAATAGCAGTTTAATCAGTGCTCAAGATGAATCAAAAGAAGCAAATGAAAAAAATGAAACTTCTCAATGCAGTAGTGGAAACACTTACATTGAGAAATACTAAGCTTTAGAAATAGATAGATGCTAGGAATGGAAGGACTCTGTGTTTCCAAATAATGCTTAACATAGGTCAATCCTCCCATGATCAAACAAGATTAGGATATAATGACGGCAAATGAAAAATTCATTACCAATAAGAAGAAAGGAGAGCAGACTAGTGAAAAAAATCCTACAAAAGAGGAATACCTCTATTACATCAAGTGTGCATAAGAGAAAAAGCTCTACTACAGAAATTATGCAGAAGAGCAAAATCTCCACTGCATAGACAGTACAGAAAAGCAAGACTAGTCTACAACAGAGATCTTTATTACAACACAAAAGTAAGATCTGTACTGCTCAAACTGAGAAGGGTTGGAACACACCATCAGCTTAGATCTGTATTGCTCAAACTCAGAAGGGTTGGAACAGACCATCAGCATGAGCTGATGTAAAATACCTTGAGGTGCGGAAGGTCAGGAATCTTGGGAAAAGATTTAATGAAAGGCCTTATGAAGCTTAGTATACACCTAACTACTCAGTGTGGAACAACATCTCCAAAACAACATGGAGAAAGTCACACTTGAGGCACGTCTGCTCATGTCAAATACATGAATTAAAATCGAATAACTTAAGCAGACCACTCAGAATTAAAAAGACCATAGATCTAATGCTATACCTATGGAAAGCTCGGTCACAAGTCCTTTGAATGTTGGAATTCCCACAAGAAAATCATTCAAGTGGATTCCAAAAACTAACAAATGAGGACCCATAGAGTGGGTACTATGTACAAGCTTTCTATGTTTTAATGTAGAAAAAAACAAAGAGGAATATGGTATCTTGACTATGGATGCTCACGACATATGATAGGAAACAAATTCATCCTTGAAGACTACAGAATAAAAAGGACCTCTTGTCATTTTTGGAGGAGGAAAGGCAAGTACAACTAAAGGTTATGGAACCCTTGGTACTGGTTCCTTAATCTTTAGAGATGTTGCTTATGTTAAAGACTTAGAACATAACCTGCTATCTATTAGTCAATTGTGTGATGAAAATTATGATGTATCATTCACTCATGAATCATGTCAAGTAAAGGATAAAATCACACAAGAAATCAAACTACTAGGAATTAGAAAAGGAAACATCTATGCAATAGATTTTGACTCATCTCAATCACGACAAATAACATATTTTTATACAAAAGAAGCTGAATATATAAACTGGCTATGGCACAAAAGATTAGCTCACCTTAATTTTTAAACTATAGCTAGATTATCCTCAGAAAACCTAATAAGAGGACTTCTACAAGTAAAATTTAGAAAAGATAGACTATGCAGACCATGCCAGGAAGAAAAATAGACTAAAGCAAGCTTTAAACCTTTAAATTCATCAGAATCAAGTAGAATTTTGGAATTATTAAATATCGATGTTTTTGGTTCAGTTGAGGTAGAGAGCTTAAACAGAAAGAAGTACACTCTAGTTATAGTAAATGATTACTCAAGATACACATGTGTAATATTTCCACATAAAAAGAGTGAAACTTGCAGTCAGTTGAATAGATTCCTTAGACAAATTCAAAATGAGAAAGGCATAGAGGTAATCACAATTAAAAGTGATTATGGTACTCAATTTTACCAGACAGGAGTAGATGTCTACTCAATGATCACGGAATCAAACATAACTTCTCAGCACCAAGAACACCTCAACAAAATGGTGTACCTCAAAAGGAAAAATAAGACACTTATAGAAGAAACTAGGACAATGTTTGCTGATACAAACTTACCTGAGTGCTTTTGGGCAGAAGAAGTAAACATAGTTTGCTACACTCAGAAAAGATGCATAATTCACAAATCAAAACACTCACTTTGAATTATGGAAAGGAAAGACACCAAGTGTCAAATACTTTAATGCTTTTGGATGTAAATGCTATATACATAACAATGACAAAAGCTATCTAGGAAAATTAGATCCTAAGACAGACGAGGGAACCTTCTTAGGATACTCCACAACCAGTAAGTCCTTTAGAGTATACAATAAAAGAACACAAATAGTTTAGGAGTCAGTACATGTATCCTTTGATAAATCAGAAACATCCATACGAGATGCCAATGTTTTTGATGAGGAATGTGCTTGCATAGATAATGAACAAGATACAGATGAGAGAATTGAATCTGCAATAAAGGATAATGAGGAAAATCATAATGCAGAAGATCTAGAAGAATCAATCTCTCAACAACTAGAACAAATAGATAATGAACAAGCTGTAGACGAGAGTGTTGAATCTGCAATAAAGGATAATGAGGAAAATCATAATGTAGAAGAATCAACCTCTCCACAACAATAATAACTGGAACAAATAACTAATGAACAAGATAAGAGAAGATGGATCAAGGCACACAAAGAGGATGACATCATTAGAGATAAGGATGCACCTGTGCAGACTAGAAGGACAACAACGAGAGAATGCTTGTCTTCTTGCTTTATATTAGAAATAGAACCTAAATTAATAAGTGAAGCCTTAAATGATCCAAACTAGATAGATGCCATGCAAGAAGAACTAAATGAGTTCGAAAAAAATGAAGTATGGTATCTAACACCTAGACCCAGGAATTATCCAGTCACTGGCTGCAAATGGATATTTACAAATAAAACTGATGAAAATAGAATAGTCATCAGAAACAAAACTAGGCTTGTTGCAAAAGCATACCCACAAGAAGAAGGTATTGACTTTGATGAAGCCTTTGCCCTAGTAGCAAGTTTCTTGCATATGCTGCATATCAAGGATTTAAAGTCTATCAAATGGATATAAAAAGTGCCTTTCTAAATGGAAAGCTATAAGAGAAAGCATATGTTAAACAACCTCCTACCTTTGAAGACTCTGAACATCCAAGATATGTATACAGGTTAGACAAGGCTTTATATGCATTAAAACAAGCACCAAGGGCATGGTATGAAACCCTCTCAACTTTTCTGTATGAGAATAAATTTGAGAGAGGAAAGTAGATACCACATTATTCCTTAAAAAGAATAAGGAACACATATTGTTAGTGTAAATTTATGTGGATGACAATATATTTGGTTGCACTAATAATAAACTTTGTGAAAGATTTACAGAATTAATGAAATCTAAATTTCAAATGAGCCTAATAGAGGAATTAAAATCTATTTTAGGACTTTACGTACAACAATTAGAAAGTGGAATTGTCATGAATCAATCTAATTACCTGAAAAACATAATTAAAGAGTATGGCTTAGTAAATGCAAGTTGTAAGGTCCAAGATTCAACCTAGAGGGAGGGGGGGGGGGGGGGGGGGGGGTAAATAGGCTATTTGAAAAATATTCTAACTTTTGACGCGGAATACTAGTTCTTTGCAAACCACTGTTCTATGCAGACTACTTAGGTAGTCTGTAGAAGATGCTTGGTGGTTTGTAGCAGAGAGTTCAAACTCTTTGAGTTTATCTCTGTTTAGTTATGATGATTTGTTTCTAACAGTTCTAAACTTTAAGCAATGAAAAAAAATAATAGACACAACATTTATACGGGTTCATACACTCGTTGTCAAATGATAATCGAGAGCTTAGTCTAGTCTTCCCTTGGTGACCAGTGTAGTCAAGCCAAGAGGTGAGTATCACTATCTTCTTGTTTGTAGCTTACAAGTAACTTATTTTTACAAGATTTGTACAAAAGATGAAGAATTCAGATCCTTTGCTCAGATCCAATCTATAGGACTCTCTTGCAAGATGTGTTTTTCTGTAGACTAGTGACACCCCTTTCATTGTGATCTTCATGAATTAGCTCTCTTGAGTGATCTTTTAACTTATGATTGCTTTCCACGCTTGCCTTCCAATCTTATTCAATAACCTTTTATAGGCTTAGGGAATAAACCCAGCAAATATGGTTTTGTTTCTGATGTGACACCTTGTCACTCGTGTCCTCCACCATCTTGTTTTTGATGCTGGCAGTCCACTTACTTCAGAATTTGTGTCGTTGCTGTTTGTGCCTTAAATCTTCGTTTGAATAACTTTAGAAGTTTGACCCTACCTTAGCAACCATCTCTGCTGCATTCAGTCTGCTGCAACTTCCAATCTACATCCAGTATTGTAAGACCTAATCTACACTCTATAACCCTAGTCTTCCCCAAGTCCCTACTACAACTTGCAGTCTTCACCCAGATCTGATACACATTATGCTTTGCTATGTTGGTCCTCGTCTGTAAGCTCAATCCTAGATTTCTCCCCCTAAGCCTCAACTGGGGTCCTTTACTGCTCGACTGCAGTTCTTGGAGTCCTCTACTACTCAAACCTCTTCTTCCCTTTTTCTTTTTTCTTTTTTCGCATCAAGGGAGGAAGTGAGAGTGTAAGGTTTGAGTTTCAACCTAGAAGGGGGGGGTGGTGAATAGGTCTTTTTAAGATTTTAATGGCCTTTTTATGCGGAATACTTCTTTCATGCAGACTATTGCTCTATCGAGACTAATGAGGTAGTCTGCAGGTAATAATTGGTAGTCTGTAGTAGAGATTGGTAACTCTTTGAGTTTATCTCTTTTTGGTTTTGATGATCTATTAGAAGCAATTCTAAATGTCAATGTAGTGAAAGCAATACATAGACACAATATTTACACTAGTTCAGACATTCGACATTAAATGATGATCGAGAGCTTAGTCCAGTCTTCCCTTGGTGACTAGTGTAGTCAAGCCAAGAGGTGAGTATCATTATCTTCTTCTTTGAGCTTACAAGAGACTTTCCTTTTACAAATTATCTAACTTGTATGAAAGACAAAGAACCTAGATGCTTTGCACAAATCCAAACTCTAGACTGTGCTGTAAGACTTTGTTCTTCTACAAACTAGTGACACTTTCAACTCTATCTTCACGACTTACCTTTCTTGAGTAATCTTTGAATTGCTAAATTACTTTGCACTCTCTTTTTTTCAATCCACGTTCAACAACACTTCTCAATAAGCCTCACCAGTTCCCTTTTAAAGGCTCAAGGAACGAACCTCTAACAGACAACACACTATTCCTGGAAGGACACTTTGCCACTACCCCACCATTTCGTCCTGATACTGGAAGTCCACTATCCCCAGAATCTGTGTCGTTACTACTTTAACTCAAATCCTCACTTGCCTGACTTCAAACCTCTGACCCCATTATGGCAATCACCTCTGCTACAGTCCAGTCTACTGCAACTTCTGGTCTGCACCTAGTCTCTATTACAACCCTACTCTGTATCCTATACTGCAAACCTAGTCTGTACTCAGTCTCTGTTGCAACTCTTGTCTGCACTCAGATCTGACACAGTTCATGCCTTGCCATGTTGGTCCTCGTCTGCAAGCTCAGTCCTTTATCCTGAAGCCTTTGAGTTCTTTTGTTGTTTATCAATGCACTAGCTATTTATCGAGAGTCCTCTATAGTAATCTTCAAGTTCCGTTGGTAATGCCCCGTCAGGTATTATATACCCCCCTTGAAATATCGCGAAGAAAAGCACCTATCTGATGGCTTGCCCGATGACCGAGACTGCTCACTGGCATCTGACCTAGACTGCAACTACCTACTTGGCTTCTAGCCTAAACATACTAACTACATTCTAACTAATAAATCTAAGTTTTGTTACATCAATTTCTATACAAATGGGGGGATTGCAAATTCCTATCAATCTCCATCTAAATTGATGCTAACAAAAACTCCTATGTAATTTAACAAGTACACATTCTTCTTACAAACTGAGTACTATTTTTTGAAACTTAGTTCAACTTAATTATATTGTTAAGAACAATATAATAACATAAATTGAGCAATTTAAGTATTATCTTTGATGCTCTTTTCCTTTGCTGCACTTGTATCTTCTTTCTTCATCACTTTCTTTGCTGCGTTTTCGATGCCTATCCTCTGAATCTTTTCTAAAGCGTCCTCTTTGTTCTTCATAAGATTTTTCCTATGATGCTTGGACCTCTTGGGCTCCTTCCCTGGTTCAGAGGAGATTTTTCTTTTGACCGAAGTAGATTTCTCCCCCTTAGTCTACTGCTCCTAGTCTGTAGATAGTTTCTTCCCCTTTTTGTAAGAATTGACGGTGTAGGTGAGTGCTTTAAGAGCAGTTTGGACGCCCTTGAGTTCAAAGAAGATATTTTTCTGAACAACCTGCAATTTGGTTTTGAGGAGACCAAATTTGATGTCATTGATACGCATATGCTCATCAATCTGTTGCTTGGTGGTCTGCATCATTTCATTGAGCTTTCATAGTGCAGCAGACTGTTGCCCCTTGAATTTTTTGAAGTTGGAGGTGTAGATTCGTTGATTGTGAAGATTCACTGATCTGTTTTGCTTCATCTGATCAACGACTCTGGCTGCTAGATTCCTTAGCGTCTCTCCAAAGTTGTCAAAAGTTGATTTTCTGAGTTACTCATTGCTAGGATCAATGATAGGGATAATGAACTCGTCTGCATGTGTTAGGACTTCGATAGATGTGACCTCAACTATAGGTGAGTTTTCTTCAATATCAGGAAATTCTTTTGTCTGTTGTTGAGTGGCTTGCCCCTCGTCTACATGCTTAACAAGTGGCTCTTCTGTTGCAAGAGCAATGATCAATGGTGTTTCTGCAACACATTCGTCAATTGAGGACTCATCATGACCTTCTTCTTCAGTTGGGAGTGCTACTGGTTCTACTTGGGTGGTAGCTAGAGGAGCATATCCTTTAGCAGCAGATGTCTCGTCTGCAATATCCTCATCTATAGGAGTTTCTTCAGGTTTCTCAGTTACATTCGACTACATTTGAACTCCTTCAGCAGCTACTTGATCAATGATATAGTCTTCATCATCATGAGGGTCTTGTTGAGGTTGGTCGCCTCCATTATTGTCTTCACCATCTCCTGCTGCTTGATGCTCTCCTAGATCAGGTCGAGAGAGGTATTCATAGATCTCCTCGATGGCAGCTTTGATGTGTTTTTCCAGAATTCTCTTGAGTTCAGCTTCAATCTCCGGAGTGTTGACAAACTCAATGTGCCTAAGGAGGGCATTTCTAAGCCTCTTTGTTCAGTGTGGAGTCTTTGAACTCAAGAGCCCCATTGATTAGGAAGTGAGGCTCCTTGGGTCTTATTGACCTGCTTACTTCCTTCTTTTGGAGTTCAAGCAGTTGATGAATCTCCCCTTCCGTCATTCTAGTTTTGTCACCAATCAATTTTTGGGAGTGGTCTGGATTGATTTGGTATAGTGTTTTGGGTCCTTGAGGAATTAGCTTTGGTCTAGCAGACCGTGTAGTTCTCCTTGTAGTTCTTGTTGGTGTTTTTGGAGATGGTGTTGGCGTTGGTGTTGGTGTTGTTATTGACCTCTTCAAAGGAAGAATATGTTGTCACATGAACTCCTGAATCAATTTTTCGCTTTGAATCTTCTTCTTTATCTAAGCTCGAGTCTTTTCTGCAAGCAGTTGATAATCTATGACTTTTTGTTGTAGTAGGTTTGCCTCTACTGCCTTGACCGTCTCCATAACTCATTCAATGATCTTCTCATGAGTGGGCTTTTCCTGAGTTGAGGATGTTGTTGTTGTCCATACGGTAGTCGCACTGGTCGGTTGGTTATCTGTAATTTGTGAAGTTTCCATTCTACTGCCTAAGAATGGAACAATTGTTGTTGTTGTTGTTGGCTATGCTGCAAGGGGTCTGATGGTGAGAGTTGGTGCTACATATGTAACTGAGGTTGGTTCCATCTGAAGAGCTGACATCTTAGAGTTGATTTCTTTTATTTCGTCATGGGTGTAGCCTTCTACAGCGAGCCTCTGTCTGAACTCAGCTCGGGGCCCTTCTCTTATCTCCTAAAAGCTTACTTGGGCTTCCAAGATCAGATTCTTCAAGTCTTCACCTGCTCCTGCCTTTAGGAACTAAATTGCTATATTCGCATCATGAAGGGGAGCAATTTCAGGTACTTTTGGTGGAATTCTTGATGAAGAGTACTTTTGGTGCAGACTAGGCTCAGTTATCAGCCTAGTCTGCACTATTGCAGACTGATCAATGACTTCCTCGGTCTGCACTATTGCAGACTTCGTTTCTTCTTCATTGAATCTGATTGGATCTGCAGTTGGCTTGTCGGATATGGTTTCCTCGTCGGAGGTATGCACAATGATTTTCCTCCTTGTAGCTCTTGGTTTCTTTAACTTCTATTGAGCTGGCTTCTTCTTTGCAGATCAGGTATGTACTGTAGTAGTCTACACTACCACAGTGGTCTGCTTGGCCTTGCGTTTGGTCTATACTTCCACAGGCTTCTCTGTGGCTGGTCTGCAGGCTTCTTTGTGAGTCTTGAGGGCGCTTTTCCTATCTTTTTTACTTTGATTTGCTTGGATTGGTTCCATGGCGTTCCTTCTTTATCTGAGAGCTTCATCTTCTGTTTGAGAAGGATACTAATTATCATTCCAAATAGTGGTAATCTGGCCCTCATCGATCTAGCAAGTTGATACATGAACAAACTGGCCCAGTTTACTCTTGTTTTTGTAAGGATTGCATACATAATCTCCTGTTAATCGGAGGTTGTTTGATCCTTGCTGAATAATTCTCTGGAGAGAATGGCTTTCTTCATGATATCAGCAAGTAATTTGTGTTCTTTTGATAAGAATTTCTTCATTGTTCTTATCCCCTCATTCCATTTGTCTTAGCTGAGCATTGCTTGCCTTCCCAGCTCCATGACTTCTGGTGGAATGATTCTTGTATCTTCATTTGGAAGATTGAAGTATTGTGCAAGGTCGTTAGAGTTCACTTGGATGGTTATTCCTCTTGTAGTAGAGGTGTAAGTAATTTGTTGTAGACTGTCTGTAACTTGTCCCTTCTTGATGAAGTCCAGAACTTCATCATCATATATTGTGCTTGTTCATTCACATAGAGACTTGAGTCCAGCCTCTTTGATCAAGTCAGCTATGTCTCTGACTTCTTCTTGCTCGTTTCGAATTGAATTGAAGTCAAACACAACGCCTGTTTGAAGTTCAATTTCTTTTTGAAGGACTCCTCTGAGATTCATAGGATTTCTGGCTTTTCTTTGATAAACTGGATGGTGTGTTGGCCATTTTTAAAGTAATTTGAAGGAATTGCAGTGTTTTGGAAATCGAATTGAAGTATTTTTCAAGAACCTAGGGTTTCGATTTCGTGTAGTAGAGCACTCAAGAGTTTAGAGAGAGAGAGAAAGAGTTTGAGCGTTTGTTAGAGAGAGAGAGAGTGATTAGAGAGTAATGTGATTTTCTAATTCAAAATCTATAGTTTTTATACTCGTTTGGGAAATATGACCGTTGTGAGTGCTTTTCCTAGCCGTTATCAATAACAGTCATCAATTGACCGTTATGCGTTATTTTAGGAAAGCACTTATTTAACGTTTTAAAACTGATTTTTAAAACGTTAAATAACTATTGATTCTAGTCTGCACTCAACTTATTGACTAAGCAGTAGTGCAATAGAGCTGTAGAGCTAGTCTGTATTTTTCATGAATGATGCTAGTATGCATTCTACACATGCAGTAGAGCAGTAAAGCATTTTTTCCCAGTTCAATTATTTTAAATCAAGTATACCAAATTCTCCTCGAAATTGAATGAACTAGTTTTCATCAAGAGGTTTTGTAAAAATGTATGCAACTTGTTTTTCTATTGGAATGTATTCCAATTTAATATGACCTTTCTGCACATGATCCCTGATAACATGGTATCTCACATCAATGTGCTTGGTTCTTGAATGAAAAACTGGATTTTTTGAAATAGCCGTTGGAGACATATTGTCACAAAATATAGAGGTTTTAGAGAATATTATACCATAGTCTGCAAGTTTTGACCTCATCCATAATATTTGTGTAGTTTAGCTTCCAGCAGCAATATATTCAGCTTCTGCAGTAGAAGTAAACATGGTAGTCTGCTTCTTGCTGAACCATTATATTAACCTTGCTCCAATGAATTGACATGATCCACTTGTGCTCCTCCTGTCAACTGTACATCCTGTAAAGTCTGCATCTGAGTAGCCTATCAGCGTAAAATCTGATTCCTTAGGATACCATACACAAAGATTTGGAATTCTTTTGAGATATCTTAGAATTCTCTTTACTCTAGTGTAGTGAGATTCCTTTGGATCAGATTGATATCTTGCACATACACAGACTGCATATTTGAATATCTGGTCTGCTTGCAATAAGGTATAATAATGATCCTATTATTCCTCTATACATTGTTTGATTTCTTTTGTTTCCAAGTTAATCCTTTTCTATTTTTATTGATGTGCTCATTGGGGTTTTCATATTACTAGCATTATCTAATCCATAAATTTTAATTGTGTTCCTTAAGTACTTGGATTGATTTAAGAAAATTCCACTTTTTAGTTGTTGTACTTGGTGTCCTAGGAAATATTTTAGTTCTCCCGTTAAGCTCATTTGAAATTTAAATTTCATTAGTTTTGCAAATCTTTCACAAATCTTATCATCAGTGCAACCAAATATAATATCATCTACACAGATTTGCACTAACAATATATGTTCCTTATGTTTTTTTAAGAATAGAGTGGTATCAACCTTACCTCTTTCAAATTTATTCTCACAGAGAAAAGTTGAGAGAGTTTCATACCATGCCCTAGGTACTTGTTTTAGCCCATATAATGCCTTATCTAACCTATATACATGATCTGGATGTTAATAGTCCTCAAAGCGAGGAGGTTGTTCAACATAAACTTCCTCTTGCTGCTTTCTATTCAGGAATGCACTTTTTACATCCATTTGATAGGCTTTAAATCCTAGGTATGCTCCATAAGCGAGGAACATTCTTATGGCTTCTAATCTTGCTACAGGTGCAAAGGTTTCATCAAAATCAATGCCTTCTTCTTGCGAATATCCCTTATCAACTAATCTAGCCTTGTTTCTGATGACTGTTCCATTTTCATCAGATTTGTTTCTAAACACCCATTTGCATCCTACAACTGGATAGTTTCATCAGATACCATACCTCATTTCTTTTGAACTCATTTAGTTCTTCTTCCATTACATCCACCCAGTTTGGATAATTTAGAGCTTCTTTTATTATCTTAGGTTCTATTTCAGATATGAAACAGCGAGACAAGCATTCTGTATTGGTTGCTCTCGTAGTCTGCATAGATGCGTTCTTATCTCGTTTATAAAATCATCCTGTGTATGTGTCTTAATCCATCTTCCTTTATCTTGTTCATTTGATTCGACTTGTTGTTGAGATTGTTCTTCTTCCTCTGCTGCAGTGTCATTATGTGTAGATGACTCTTCCTTGTCTGCAGTATTAATGACCTTTGTTGCAGCCTGTTCATTGCATGCACATTCCTCATCAAATACATTTGCATCTCTTAAGAATGTTTCCGTTTCATCAAATGATACATGAAGTGACTCCTCAACAGTCTGTGTTCTCTTCTTGTACATTCTAAATGCCTTGCTTTTTGTTGAGTACCCTAAGAAGGTTGCCTCATCTGCCTTAGGATCAAATTTTTGTAAATAGTTTTTATCATTGTTATGTATATAACATATGTATCCAAATGCATGAAAGTATTAACACTTGGTGTTTTTCCTTTACATAATTCATATGAGGTTTTCTTATAAAGCTTGTGAATTGTGGACCTATTTTGAATGTAGCAAGCTGTGTTTACTGCTTCTGCCCAGAAGCTTTTGGATAGGTTTGCATCAGCAAGCATTGTTCTAGTTGCCTCTATGAGTGTTCTATTTTTTCTCTCAGCCACACCATTATGTTGAGGTGCTCTTGGTGCTGAGAAGTTATGTTTAATTCCATGATCATTGCAGTAGACATCTATTCCTGTCTGATCAAATTCAGTATCATGATCACTTTTAATAGTGATCACTTCTATTCCTTTTTCATTTTGGATCTGTCTAGGAAACCTTGTCACCAGACTACTTGTTTCACTCTTTTTGTGTAAGAATATTACCCAAGTATATCTGGAGTAATCATTACTATAACTGGAGTATATCTTTTTTTACTTAAGCTTTCCATCTCAACTGGACCAAAGAGATCCATATGCAGTAGTTCAAGAATCCTAGTTGATTCTGAAGAGTTTAAAGGTCTAAACCTTGTCCTAGTCTACTTTCCTTCCTGGCATGGTGTGCATAACTTATCCTTGTTGAATTTTATTTGTGGGAGTCCTCTTACTAGGTTTTCTGAGGATAATTTTCCTATGGTCTCGAAGTTAAGATAAGCTAATCTTGGTTTCCATAACCAATTTGCATCTTCAGTTTCTTTAGTGTAAAAACAAGTAATTTGTTCTGAGTGTGATGAATCGAAGTCTGCTGCATATATATTTCTTTGTCTAATTCCTAGTAATTTGATTTCTTGTGTGATCTATCTATTACATGACATGTATCATGAGTAAATGACACATCATAGTTCTTATCACAGAACTGACTAATGGATAGCAGATTATGTTCTAAGCCTTTGGCATAAGCAACATCTCTAAAGATTAAAGAACCTGTACCAAGGGTTCCATAACCTTTAGTTGTACCTGTCATTCCTCCCCTAAATATGACAAGAGGTCCTTGTTCTGTTGTAAAATCTTCAAGGTTGGATTTGTCTCCTGTCATATGTCCTGAGCATCCACTATCCAAGTACCATTTCCCTTTTTGTTTTTCCTGTAATGAAAACATGAAGAGCTTGTACATGGTAGCCACTCATCTGGGTCCTTATTGCTTAGCTTTTGGAATCCATACTTCGGTACCCAACATTCAAACGATTTATGGCCAAGTTTGCCACAGGTGTAACAGTAGACCTTTGGTCTTATGCTTCTCAGTTGTCTGCTCCACTTGGTCTGCTGCTCTTGACATGAGCATGTATGTCTCGAATAGGGTTTTCTTCACGTTGATTTCAAGGAGTTATTCCATATTGAGTTGTTAAGTGTATGTTGAGCTTCATAGGGCCTTTCTCTAAATTCCCTCTTAGAGTTTCTTGCTCTCTTTTTCTCATTATATTTATCATACTCATATACAGGTGGTCTGCTCCAATTCCTTTGAGGCTGAGCAATAGAGATCTTACTCTATAGTACAGATCTCTTGAGAATATTGTTCTTTCTCAGTACCATTGGTGTAGCTGAGCTACTGCTACTCTGCACGGTTTGTGCACTAGAGCATTGGCTCTTATGCACATATCCTGTAGTATAGGCTTTCTTCGTCTGTACCCCTACTGTAGTAGAGATGTTCTTTTTCTGCAGGGCTTTTGCAGTGGTGTGCTCATCTTTCTTGTTTTAATACCATGACCTAGGTACTTGTTTTAATCCATGCAATACTTTGTTTAACCTATATACATATTTTGGATATTCAGAGTCTTCAAAGCCAGGAGGTTGTGCAACATAAACTTCCTCTTATAGGTTTCCATTTAGAAAAACACTTTTTACATCTATTTGATAGATTTTGAATCCTTGACATGCAGCATAGGCATGAAACATTCTTATGGCTTCTAATCTTGCTATAGGGGCAAACTTTTCATCAAAGTCAATTCCTTCTTCTTATGAGTATCCCTTAGCAACTAACCTTGCCTTGTTTCTGATGACTATTCCATTGTCATTAGTTTTGTTTCTAAATACCCACTTACAGCCTACAACTAAATAGTTTTTGGGTCTTGGTGTTAGATACCATACCTCATTTCTTTGGAACTCATTTAGGTCATCTTGCATAGCAAATACCCAGTTTGGATCATTTAAGGCTTTACCTATTATCTTAGGTTCTATTTCTGATATAAAGAAAGTAGACAGGCATTCTCCATTTGTTGCCCTTCTAGTCTACACAGGTGCATCTTTATCTCCAATGATGTCATCTTGTGTGTGTAACTTGATCCATCTTCTTTTATCTTATTCATTAGTTTCGAGTTGTTGTTGAGTTTGTTCTTTTGTCTCTGCTGCATTTCTTAGTCTGCAGTTTCAATGACCTCTTCTGCATCCTGTTCATTACATGCATATTCCTCATCAAATACATTAGCATCTCTTATGAATGTTTCTGATTCATCAAATGATATGTGAACTGACTGCTTAATGGTTTGTGTTCTTTTATTGTACATTCTAAAGGCCTTACTGTTTATAAAATATTATAAGAAAGTTCCCTCATCTGTCTTAGGATCAAGTTTCTGTAGGTTGTTTTTGTCATTGTTGTGTATATAACATTTGCATCCTAAAGCATGAAAGTATTTGACACTTGGTGTCTTTCCTTTCCATAATTCATAGGGAGTCAATTTATATAGTTTGTGAATTATGCATCTATTCCTAAAAGCTTTTAGGTAAATTTACATCAGCAAGTATTGTCCTAGTTGCTTCTATGAGTGTTCTATTTTTCCTCTCAGCTACACCATTTTGTTGAGGTATTCTGGGTGTTGAGAAGTTGTGTTTGATTCCATGATCATTGTAGTAGACATCTACTCATGTTTGATCAAATTCAGTACCATGATCACTTTTAGTTGTGATTACTTCTATACCTTTTTCATTTTGAATTTGTCTAAGAAACCTAGTCAGCAGACTGGAAGTTTCTCTCTTTTTATGTAAAAAAATTACCCAAGTGTATCTTGAGCAATCTTCTACTATAACTAGAGTGTAGTTCTTTCTATTTAAGCTTACTACCTCAACTGGACCAAAGAGATCTATATGTAATAATTTCATAATTCTAGTTGATTCTGAAGAGTTTAGGGGTTTAAAACTTGCTCTAGTATGTTTTTCTTCTTGACATGGTCTCCAAAGTTTATCACATTCAACAGCTCTACTTCAATGAGCTTCAACGATTTCCTTTAATAGGCTTAGGAAACGAACCCAACAACAAGGTATTGTTTCTCACATGACACTTTGCCACTAGTGTCCCCCACCATCTTGTTTTTGATGCTAATAGTCCACGAACTCCAGAAATTGTCCCGTTGCTACTTTAACTCAAATCTTCATTTTACAAGCTCCAGACCTTTGACCCAACCCTAGCAATCATCTCTGCTGCAATCCAATCTGATGCAACCTCAAATCTGATGCAACCTCCAGTCTGCATCCAGTACTATAAGCCCTAGTCTCCACCTTGCAACCCTAGTCTTTACTATGTCCCTGCTGCAACCTTAATCTGCACTCGGATTTGATCTACTTCATGCCTTGTTATGTTAGTCCTCGTCTGCAAGCTCAATCCTAGATCCTGAATGCCTTAGCTATTTAGCCAAAATCCTTTGTAGTAGTCTGTATCTGGTGGCTCATATGATGTCCATCATCTGCAGCCGCCTGCTCTCCAGCATCTAACCTAGACTGTAACTACCTACTTGACTTCTAGCCTAAACACACTAACTACATTATGACTAATACATCTCAGTTTTGTTTCATCAATTTCTATACAATTGGAGGGATTGCACATTCCTATCATTGTGTGATCTTATCTTTGACTTGGCATGAATTATGACTAAATGATACATCATAATTTTTGTCACACAGTTGACTAATGGAAAGCAAGTTATATCCTAATCCTTTAACATAAGCTATATTTCTAAAGATTAAGGGACCTCTACCAAGTGTACCATAACCTTTAGTTGTACCTTGTTTTCCTCCTCCAGAGATGACAAGAGGTCCTTGTTCCTTTCTATAGTCCTCAAAGATTGATTTATTTCCTGTCATATGTCAGGAGTATTCACTATCAAAATACCATATTCCTCTTTTCTTTTCCTGCATCAAAACATAGGGAGCTTGTATATGGTACCTACTCATATGGGTCCTCATATGTTAGTTTTTGGAATCCACACTTGAATTATTTGCTTGTGGGAATTCCAACATACAGAGGACTTGTGACCAAGCTTGCCACAGGTGTAGCAGTAGACCTTTTTTCTTATGGTGTTTAGTGGCCTGCTCTATTTTGTCTGTTACATTTGACATGAGCAGCTAAGCTTCATGAGGTCTTTCATCAAATCGTTTTCTAAGATTTTTGGCCTTATGTATCTTATTGTACTTTTCATCAGTACGTGCTGATAGTCTGCTCCAGTCTCTTTGAGTTTAAGTAGTAAAGACATGTATTGTCTGTGCAGCAGAGTTTTTGCTCTTTTGCACATCTGCTGTAGTAGAGGTTTTCCTTTTCTGCAGAGTTCTTGTAGTAGTCTACTTTATTTCCTTGGTAATGACTTTTTCATTTGATTTATTATTCAGCCAGCCATTATATCCTAATCCTGTTTTATCATGGGAGGATTGACCTGTGTTGAGTAATTTTTTTACAAACTCAAGGCCTTTCCATTCCAAGCATCTACCTGTTTCTGAAGCTTAGAATTTCTCAATGTAAGTGTTTCCACTACTCCATTGAGAAGTTTCACTTTTTCATTTGCTTCTATTAATTCTTCTTGAGTATTTATTAGACTGCAGTTAGTCTCCTCATATGTTAAATTGCATTTCTATTTAAGAAGTGCAATTTGCAAAAGATTTTCTTTATTTTCCTTCAAAAGGGAAATAAAGTTCTCAGAGGTGTCAGGAAATAAAGTCCTACAAAAGATTTTCTTTATTTTCTTGAAGGGCATTCTTCAAATCCTCTATGTGATTGATTTGCATCCTTGCCTCTCAATCTCATTCAACAATCTTACTTCAATGAGCCTTAACGATTCCCTTTTATAGGCTTAGGGAATAAACCTAGCAAATATGGTACTATTTTTGATGTGACACCTTGCCACTCGTGTCCCCTACCATCTTGTTTATGATGTTTGCAGTCCACTTACTTTAGAATTTATGTCATTGAATGACTTCAGATCTTTGACCCTTCCTTAACCATCTCTCCTGCACTTCAGTCTACTGTAACTTCCAGTCTGCATCCAGTATTATAAGACATAGTCTTCACTCTGTAGCCTTAGTCTTCACCAAGTCCCTGTTGCAACTTTCAGTCCGCACCCAGATCTGATGCACCTTATGCTTTGTTATGTTGGTCCTCGTCTACAAGCTCAATCCCGGATCCTGAAGCCTTTGCAGGTCTTTTGTTGCCTATTAATGTCTTAGCTGCTTATCCAAGAATATCTCTTGTAGTTTGCATCTGGTGGCTTACACAATGTCCATCATTTGTAGCCGTCTGCTGCTTAGCATCCGTCCTAGACTATAACTATCTATTTATTTTTTAGACTAAGAATAGTAACTACATTATGACTAATACATCTCAGTTTTGTTCCATCACTTTCTATACAATTGGAGGGATTGCATATTCCTATCATAAGTCATATGAAAACCCCTATGTCTACATCAATAATACTAGACAAAGATGAAAATGGAAAGAAGATAAATCAAACCATGTATAGAGGAGTAATAGGGTCATTATTATATTTTAGTACAAGCAGATCAGACGTCCAATATTCAATCTGTGCTTGTGCAAGGTATCAATCTAATCCCAAGGAGTCCCACTATACTACGGTAAAGAAAATCCTGAGATACCTAAAAGGAACTCCAAACCTTGGTATATGGTATCTTAGGATATCAGATTTTACACTAATATATTTTTAGATGCAGATTTTGCACGTTGAAAACTTGACAAAAAGAGTACTAGTGGTTCATATCAATTCATTGGAGCAAGGCTGATCTCATGGTTCAGTAAGAAAGAGACTACTGTGTCAACCTTTACTATAAAAGGAGAGTATTTAGCTGCAGGAAGCTATGCTGCACAAATTTTATGGAAGAGGTCACAACTTTCAGACTATGGTATGAAATTCTCTAAAACCTCAATATTTTGTGACAACACGTCTCCAATGGCTATTTCAGAAAATCCAATTTTTCATTCAATAACCAAGCATATTGATGTCAGATATCATTTTATCAAAGATTGTGTGCAAAAATGTCACATTAAATTATATTCCAACAGAAAAACAAATGGCATATGTTTTTACAAAATCTCTCGATGAGAGTAAGTTTATTCAATTCCGTGGTGAATTGGGTATACTTGATTTGAAACAATGAAATTTGCCAAAATTCTCTACTGCTCTACTGTACATATAGAATGCAGACTAACATTATTTTTACTATATGCAAACTAGCATGATTCACTCTACTGCTTGCTTCATGCATACTAGAAAGAATATTGCTCTACTACATCTATTTTTCGAAAGAATATTAAACGTTGCAAAACAGTTTTCTTAAAATAACGCAACGATCAAATCATGACTGACACTGCGTAACGGCTAGAAACTTATAGCAACGTAATATTTTTCAATGGATATAAAAACATAAACTTTTTCAATTGAAAAATAACTTTACTCTCTCTAACTCTCTTTCTCATTCTCGCCCTCTACTGCACGAAAAATTATGAAACCCTAACTCTCAAAATTCTCTCAAATTCGCACTCTCAATTCAAGAATTTCTTCAAATCTTTTTTGAAAAATAGCCAACACTCCATCAAACACCTACAAAAAGAGTATCAAATCTGATGAGCAACCAAGCCCATCAAAGAAGATCGAAGTACAAACTTGCATCGTGTTCGACTTAAATACTCTCATAGACAAATCCGATGAAGTCAAAGAGATGGCTGAAATGATTCAAGTGGCTGGACTCAAATACTTTGGTTAAAGAACCAGTAGAATCTATGATGAGGAGGTTCTAAACTTCATCATGTAGGCGAGGGTTATAGAAAACCTTCAACAGATCACCTATCTCTCCACAACAAAGAAGGTTGGGATCTTTATAGGTCTTGATGATTTTGAACGATAATTCAATCTCCCAAATGAAAGATCAAGAATCATTCCACCCGTCATGGTGATAGAGGGAAGGCGTGCGATGTTGAATGAAGACAAATGGATTGAAGGATAAGAACAATGAAGAAGTACTTATCCAAGGAGCACAAGATGCTAGCAGACATTATAAAGAAAGTCATACTTTCCGGGGAATTCTCAAAGGATCAGATTAGATCTCATCAACAGGAAATCATGTGCGCGTTTCTCACAAGGTACAAGGTAAATTGATCAAAATTACTTATGTACCAACTTGCGAAGGCTGTTGTAGCAAAACAACCTTTATTCGGAAGAGTAATCAGCATTCTTCTCAAAGCAAAGTTGAAGTTATCCGACAAGGAAGAAAAGCCATGGACAATGACTAAACGGATTGATTTCAGCAAGATAGGCAAATAGCCTATTGGCTGTATGAAAACGACTACAACAGTGCAGACTACTGCACCAATGCATACCATTCCAATGCTTGCAAACCACCCACCACTGAAGACTACTGCAGCTGTGCAGACGACTGTAGGAGTAAAGAAAGTCAAGAAGACACTCGTCAGCAAACCACAGCCAGCAAAAGGAAGCAGACCAGAGAAACTAGAAGCAAACCTCAAACGAGGAAACCATTTCGGGCCACCCGGCTGTAGAGCGGACTGAAATGGAAGTGGAGACATAGTCTACAAAAGAGCAGACTGGGAAACTTACTCAGGCCTCGTCCTCAAAGACCATACCACCAATAGAGCTAGAGTTGGCTATACTTCCTGATGCCAATGTGGCACTAAAGTTTCTAAAGGACGGTACAGATGAAAGAAGCTATCAAGAGATAAGGGAGAGACCACAGGCCCAACTACAAAAGGAGATAATTGCACAAGGATACACAAGGAAGGAGATAGAAGCCAATCTCATAAGGTTGGAAAGTGAACCAGCTCAGGTCACCTCTGCTACAAGCTCACTCACAATCAGACCTATTGTAGCCGAGGCAACAACAACATCAATCACATATACTACAGCCGAGCCAATAACAATCGCAATCATTCCAATCACAAGTATTGGAATAGATGTATCTATGATGGAGGAAGATCATCCAACAATAGTAACGGACACTTGGGCCATAACAACAACAACCGAAGTGAGGCCATCTCCAGAAAAGGTCATTGCTAAAGTTCTACAGACAGTTCAAGCTGTAGAAGAAAGAGTCCAACAGCACACTGCCAGAACCTACGAACTCTTGGGCAAATCGAAGCAGGACGAAATGAAAAAGAAAGCACAAGAGAAAGGAATAATTCCAAAGTTTGTGAGGCAACACAAACTTCCCATCAAAAGGCCAACAAGAGCTGCCAGGCCAAAGTTAATTCCATCTGGACCAAAAACTTTGTACAGAAATCTAGACAAGATGCAAACAATGATAAGAGAAATTGATGGAATGGCAAAAGCAGAAATCCATCATTTAGTTGAGCTTCAAAAGAAAGAGGCCAGCAGGACGACCAAACCAAAGGAACCATATATCCTGTTCAGTGGAGCGCTTGAAGTAAAGGACTCCACCTTGAAGACTAGAAGACACAAACAAGCACAACTCAGGCTCATTGAGTTTGTGCATACACCTGAAGTAGAGGCTGAGCTAAAGAAACTTTTAGCTAAACATGTCAAGGCTACAACTTAGGAAATATATGATTATCTCTCCAAACCAACCGTAGAAGGATAACAACCATTAGGAGATGATGGTGGTGATGATCAACCACACCATGAAACCCATGATGATGATTTAATCGATCAAGTTGTTGAGGAAGGAGTTCAAGAACAAACTACAGCTAGAGAAGCCGTAGTCAAAACTCCTACAGAAAAGTAACAAGTAGCAGAGGGACATATAATTATGTCAAGGGAATCATGTACAACATTTAATCGATCAACTTCTTTGACTTTCTACAGTCGAGTCTTGTACAACAGTAGGAATCATGTCAAGGGAATTCTCAAAGGATTAGATCACCTGTGAGGAGCAAGAAATAATGTGTGCAATCCTCACCAAGCACAAACACAACTGGGCCAAGCAGTTGATGTATCAATTGACCAAAGCAGTAGAGGCCACATAACCTTTTTTTGGGAGGGTTATAATTATAATCCTTAGGGAAGGCTTCTGATAAGAAGGGAAGGCCATGGACTATAGTTAAGCCGATTGATGTTAGGAAGATTAGGAAGCAGCTAATAGGTTTCTTAAAGAAACAACCAGCCTGACAAGAAGAAGCTTGAAAAGGCCAAAGGGAAGATGATCAAGAAGACACCAGAAGCCAAACCAATTCAGACAAAGGAGACAAGGAGAAAGCTTGTCCTGTAGATGTCTGAAGAGGAAACAATATCGGATCTCCCTACTACATAGCCTATAAAAATGGAGGGACAAGCACAGTCTGCACCAATAGAAGAGCAAATTGGACCAACAACTATATCATTAATTGATGCATCATCCTCGAAGATCTTACAAGAGATTACAACACTTCATGATGCAAACATAGCAGTGGAGTATTTGAAGGCTGGTGCTAATGAAAACCTTCAAAATCTCATTCTGGAAGCTTAGAAAGCTATTAGAAAGTCAAAAAAAGACCACAAGCATAGCTCAGGCAAGAGCTAGGTGCACCAGGCCATACAAGAAAAGAGATTGAAGCCAAGCTTAGAAGGATGCAGACTGAGCAACCACAGAGCACCTCTACTGTAAGTACATTGACAATAAGGACTATTGCAACAGGGGCATTCATAACCGCAATCATTCTAATCTCTAATGTAAGAATGGAATGAGCTATGATTAAAACAGACTAGCCCTCAACTGCATCAGAAGCATAGGCCACAACAACAACCCCAACCACACAATCTACAAAAAAAAAGGAAGAGATCATAAAAGCACTACAGATTGTTCAAGCCATACAAGAAAAGGTTCTGGAACACAGAGCCATGACTAATGAAATATTGGGCAAGCCTCAGAAGGAATCAATGATCCAAAGCTCATCAAGTAGCACAAACTCCCAATCAAGAGGAATTCCAAAGCTGCAAGGCCAAGGCTTATTCCATCAGAACCAACTACGAGGTTTAGGATAAATACAGACGGCTCAAGGGAAAAAATTGGAATAATTGATGATGTGACAGAGGCAAAAATCCATCAACTAGTTCAACTCAAAAAATGAAGGCCAACAACAAAAAGTGGCTCGTTGAACCCTACATACTATTCAGTGGTGTTCTGGAGATCAAAGACTCAACCCTCAAAACAAGAAGGCACAGACAGACATGTCAAATTTGTTCATACTCTTGTAGTGGGGGCTAAACTGAAAGGCTGATTGACAAGCATGTTAGGGCAGTAACCTTGGAGATTTATGATTATCTCTCAAGGCCAATAGTAGGCAGAGCACAATCATGAGGAGATGATGATGATAGTGATGATGAATTTCCATAACCCGAAGATAATAACGATGACGATATCATTGACGAGGTTGTTGAAAAAGGAATCAAGGAGCAATCAACAACAGAACCATCTGATGCAGAAAAGGCAGTAGCAGGGTCACTTGTAGCCGAGTCTCCAGCAATAGAGCCTATCCAATCAGCATCAATAGTATAGGAGGAAACAACAGCAAAGGGATCACCAAAAAAGGAGGACTTCCCAACTGCATCACCAATCAATGACTTTCAGAAGATCACTGAGCAAACAGAGTTCAATCAAGTTAAAACACTTGACCTCACTCCTATACAAATAGAGGAAGTGGTCATAGTGGAAGATGAATCAGCAGAAATAACCCCAATGCCTATAGAGTTGCAAACTGCAGCAGAAAACACTTTCAAAGGTGTCATCCTTGATGAAATCAATAAACATTTGATGAGCGACACTCCCTCTAGCTAGGAAGATGTACAATATCAAGCTATTTTCCCACTACACTCTGAGTTCCCCTCCCCCTTCGTCATTTAGATGGTGCAGACTAGTGCAGATCCATCTTCAGTAGGTATCCCACAAGGCTTATTCTACATGACACCCCAGAATATAGTTAGGAGTCTGAGGCAACCCCTTATAGACGTCAGAATGACACCAATTCATTAAAGGCCATTCTCTACACACGAGCTCAAAAGCCATCTGCAGATGAGCTCAAAAGAAAATCAAAAGTAGAAACATAAGAAGAAAGGGATGCAAAGGCCTCAAGGGGAGAGCTCATAAAGCCAAAGAACTCAGGGGGAGCAAACCCTATAAGAGAGGCCATCAAGGCATAGATCTCCAAGGGAGCAGCCCCACGGGTGGAAAAAAAGCATCATAAAACATCTGAGGATCAGCCTCACAAGCGTAGCAAAGACAATGAGCATCATAGGTAGAAGATATATACACCCTTTGTTGCATATTACTATAAGGAATTAGATAAAGTTTTTCTTTTTATCAAACAATATAATTAGAGAGTCAGCTTGTTGTTTTACTTACAAGTTTTGTTAGCATCAATTGATAAGAATATGCAATTCTTCCAGTTTTGTGGAAATTGATGAACAAAAATTGGAACTATTAGTCATTATGTTGTTAGTGTACTTAGCCTGGAAATTAGATAGGTATCTATAGTCTAGGTTAGATGCTAGAGTGCAGACGACCATAGATGGAGAGCATTATGGGCCACCAGATGCAAACTACTACAGAGGATTTCGGCTAAGCAGATAAGACATGCATGTGCAATAAAAGACCTACAAATGCTTCAGGATTTGGGATTGATCTTGTAGACTAGGGCCAACACAACAATGCATGGATTACATCAGATCTAGGTGTAAACGACATTGCAGCAATGAATGGATATAGACGAGGTCTAAATGGTACTGAGTGTAGACTGAGTTATAGTAGACTAGAGTACAGTAGAGATGGTTGCTAAGGTTGGGGCAGAAGTCTGAGGATCAATCAAATCAAAGATTTGAGGTTCAAAGTTATAGTATGAGGATCTGAAAAAGGTGAGCTGTCAACATAAGTGATGATTCACATGTGACAAGCTGTCACCATCATATCAAGTACACAAGTCACGGGTTCATTCCCTCCGCCTATAAAAGCGAATCAAAGAGCTCAAGGAACAGAAACTGTTGAATGAGAGATTGAACGTACAAGTGTGCAAAAAATAATCCAATTTTTAAACTGTTCAAATGGGATGAATTAAAGATGAATAGGAATAAGAGGATTCATTAATGTGCACTGAAGAACGGAAGCTACAGCAGAGTCCCATGAGGGATCTGTGCATGGTTCTTCGCCTTTGAAAAGTTAGTTAGCTTGAAAAGGGGTTGTCTTATAAGAGAAAGAAGATAGTGAACTCAACTCTTGGATTGAATAACCTGGTCACCAAGGGAAGTCTGAACTAAGCTATCAGTTATCAGTTGATAACGAATGTCTGAACCAATATAAGTCCTATGTTCTTTATTTGATTTTCATTTTTATGAGGTATTCAAAATCTTGTGCGATCTTACAACCCTACTTTATGGTCCCCATGCGCGGTCTGTGTGGCAGGGTTCCATCGGTTTTGTTTTTCTTAATTCCATAAATTAGATATTGGATCTTTGAAAGTATTCTTTGTTGATTGGACTTCGGGCTTTCATTTTCATCATTTTGTCATCTTTTTGCTTTCAGATTGTTTTTGTTTTGATGATGATGATGCTTGTGATGCTTATGAAAATGATGATTTCCTTTATTATACCTAAGTTGTAGTAATGTAGGGTTTGATTGATTAGTTTGAGCATGAAAGATCATGAGATGATATTGTATCTATAATTATCAGATTTTCATGATGATGAATGATGCTAAAGGTTGAACTTTTATCACAATTGACACATGATGTCACCTAGATCGACTACCGAATGACATTAGACATTGCTTATAACATTACTAGCTCTATGATTATATTTAATTTAATTGCATTGATGTAGTGCTATATTGATCTTGCTATTGATTGTTCTTTTTCAATCATAAGTAGTAGCAACTAATCATGTTTTGGTTCATTCTTATTTGATCATTATATTATTAGAACCTTTTAGCATATGAATGAATAATCCAATGTCTTATGTTATGAATACATGTTTGGCATGTTCTCTTGTTTGATTCAATTATCTATTTCGACATATTCATTCTTTTCTAGTATGTAAAAGTAGATAGTAGATAGTTAGGTTGATTATACATTCTTATTTGGTACTCAACATTCTCGCGAATGAGATTTAGAATACCTCTAGATCACAAGCAAATCATTTTGAGTGACAAATTGCATTACGTATCATCTATATCTATTTAATATCAATCTAGTTTGTTTTAGTTAGTTTAAGTAAGCTTTAATTCACTTAATTTCGAACCTCCCCCAATCTTAGTTTTCATAATTATTTTAGTTTTCAATTGTGACTAGAAAGAGAATAAATAATATTACGACCGTCCCTGCGGGTTCGACCCTTACTTTATTATTGTATTAATTTTAATATTTTTAGAGTGAAAGTGAAAGCATATAAATTTTCAATTTGCACAACTTCCGAGGGGCGTGTTTAATTTGCCTACCATTGCCTGGGATGGTAGCGTTGTGCCAATTTTCATTAATTTGCTTTTAGTCACTTCATGTTCTATTGTTTTTCTAAAAGCTATTTTATTTTACTTTTTGTTTTCCTTTTCCTTTTACTATGAAGAAAAAATTAGTGAGATTGTTGTTATTGAATTAATTTTAAATTGAATTTTACTACAGCTTATAATTATCGTTGTTATGCTAATATGAATAATAAATATGATGATAATTACACATATTCATATATAGATAAAATGTGCAATAATATGAATAACAATAGGCCATGTGAAAATTATTTTAATAAGGGACATCAAATAAACAATCGTCCAACTAGAGGGGAGGGAGTGTGG
>LIEC01007487.1:0-18151 GCA_001925005.1 Drosera capensis
CAAGTTCCACAGCTTCTGACAAATACAGGCGAAGATAACAAAACATTGGGGAAAAAAAGGACAGTCTAATTTGACCATGATGTTAGCATGTTGCAATCCAATCGATCTGCCTCGGTAGTAACGTTCCAGCAAACCCATTAGAGTCAACTAAGGGCGCTGATCTGATCGCGTAAGAAATCAATGCCAGGATATATAGCCTCAGGTGCAATCAATGAAGTGCTGAATATACTCTGCCACTGCCAATTCAGCTCCAGCAAGGCTTAACCTGGAGATGTCGTCCAGAATGAATGGCACAGTATGTACATTTTTGGAAAATATATGTTTAGCGGTTGGATGTTTGTAAATGCTGTAAACTTCTCTTCTTTGTCGGGGGCGAAGCCACGAATTTACCATGGGAGGGGCCAGGTCGATGGGAAAAAATAAACTATATGAAGAAAACAATGGCAAAAAAAAAAATAAACAAAAAAAACAATGCATAAAATTATGATATTAGCTTTTTTTTAATATTTATTTCAATTCAACTCTTCATTCTGTCATTGAGTAGAAATCATCAATTACTTTGTCGGTGCTGAATGTTACTGTTATTTTATCTTCAATATAGACAAACAAATAGTTTTTTAAAAACTCATCATCCATTTTGTTGCGTAATTACGTAATTTAATGTAAAGTAAATATAAATAAATTAGCTTATATATAATCATGATTATTATCCTAAGATCAAAGAAAAAAATAATGTTGACAAATTACCGTCAAATTAACTATGGGTAAATTAATTTTGGATAAGTAACGGATTTTCCTTTTGTAACCATCTCACGACATAAATATGAAATTGTCGATAATTTCTGCAACCTAGGGTGATTCGGCACATCAAGCTGGTAATGCATCAACTCATACTTTAACTGAATCTTTTCTTAATCAGACAAATCGAGAGGAACTAGCTTCTCAGCTAGTTTGCAAACATCCTCAACCTAGAATGTTTTATGGTCATATGCAGGATCCATAGCCGCGCTCATAATAAGTAACTTAGGATGAAAGGTTCAACCCCAACTTTCAACCCCCGCCATCAAACCATAACATGAATATCCCTTCTGCCACCACAAAACCACCGCATCTTATAACCCTAGGCCCAACCCACCGCAAAAAAAATCCCTATGCCCATTACACCTTCACCAACCCACAAGCCCACAAAACTAACCCTACTTGTTCAACATACCCTCCACTATCAGTTCCTTTTAATCCTCCAACACCACCATCAAGCATTGGCTATACTTCATGCATGGTTTCCTGAATCGGGTGCGTCTCATCATGTCATTGACTCTGCCGCACCTCTCACTCACGCTACACAGTACCATGGCTCTTAGCAAGTCATGATTGGAAATGGTCTGTCTCTTCGAATCACTAACACTGGTACTATTATCACACCCTTTTTCTCTCTCTCGAACGTTCTTGTCGTGTCAACAATCACAAAAACATTACTCCATATTTCTAAAGAAAGGGTTATTCAGTCAGTAATATTGCATCATTCATTTTTAAGATGAACGGTTAAAATTTTAAAAAAAAATTCGTTATATCCGGTGTAAAAAATAACATAATATCGTTAGTTTTTATTTCGGAGACTAAAATAAAATAAAATTATGATTGTGACCTTGAATTAAGATAGAGTCTATCCCGTTGTATTTTACTCCGATGATATACCTTCCGTCATTCTTTATCGCGGGTGTCTGTAACGAAGCAATGCAGTTGTGACATGTGTATTCATTTGTTGAAATGTATAATGGATGCATGGTTTTAATTAATCAAAACTTCACACGTGCTAGTATTTCAGATATTTTTTATCTAGAATTAATATTCAACCAATTATATTTGTCCACGTATCGACCTACTAAAAATGCAAAGAAAAATAAGAAATATTTGCTCTTCATTCGGACAGTTCATGGTATTTTCAGTGTGTTCTTACTTCATAAAAATTTCTTATGGAGTCACATTTTGATTATGAATTCGAAGATGAAGATATCTTAACTTCCAATAATCCGATCCAAAGTGATGAAAACGATAATTCACAGCCCTTTGAATGTAAAACATTCAACGCTTTACAAGAAGTAGAGACATATTACAAAGCATTTGTAAAAAAAACGGGATTCCAGGTGAATATCAAGACCAGTAGAAAACGCACACGTTGAAAAGATTTATGTTCTCGGATGTTCACTTGTCGAATTGGCGAAAAAATCAATCAAAAACAATGAGCTAGAGGTAAAGGAAAAAATATATTCAAAAAACGAGATCATGTACAATGTACGGGTTGCAAAATGAGAATGCTTGTCATCCATCGTCCGACGGAAGACATTTGGGTCGTTACAAGGTATGAAACCGATCATAATCATCCTCTTGTTTCTCATACCAAAGTGAATCTTATGTTCACATGAGAGAACATCACTCCAGTTGCAAGATCTTTGATATATCTTTTGGACGAATCTGGAATCGGGGCGAGCAAAATGATGGACGTGCTTTAGGAGTAGGCATCACAAATTTAAGATTTTCTGATAGAGATATTCGTAATGAGGTTTGTGATTTGAGAAATGTTCTAGATGATAGTATCATGGATGCACCAATCTGCAATAAACTATTTGCATAAGCTCAACAAGGATGAAATTGGTATCTTTTTCTATCGTTTACAAGACCGACTCGGAGAACAAAATCGACACAATTATTTCGGTTGATTCCAGTTCTCGGATGGTTTACGAATGTTTTAGAGATGCAGTTACGTTTGATATCATATATCGAACGAACAAGTACTCTATGTTTTTCGCGTCGTTCATTAAACAAGTACATGTTTAATCTGGGTAAATGGATTGTGCATATTCTTGATCCTATGTATGAGGATACTGATTGCATCAAGATAGTGTAAATGTATAGCGTACACACCAAATATATGGTGAGTTTCTACATGGAATGGTCTTCTTTCATTAGTTTTACATTTCCTTCACTAATTTACCTCGTTTTGTGTTATGTATACGGAGTATTTTACACATCTTCTTCAATCATTGCATCCTGACAAGTTCATGAAAAATTAAGCTCCCAAGTTGTTTGTCATCAAGAAAAGGCCCAAGCAAACTAATCAAAATGATTGCTGAGTGTACGTATTGAAGTATATGGATTATATCATGCAAGGGATCAAAATTGCATATTCAACATGGACTATTGATGATGTCGATAATTGTAGATATATGATTGCTTATGAGTTGTTAACTTGTAAGACTCGAGTGACGCCTCGACAACAAGGACAATCATCAAATGCTTACATGTTGATTTGTATGATTAGTGTTTAGATGATTCTGTAGTGAAGGTTTGTTGTTTTTTGGTGAGATGTTATTTGCATCATTTTTTTATCTTTTGATTTGATGTTCAGTTTAGTCCAAAAATGTATTCAGGAAGATTGAGAACAATACAGAATAACAGTTTTCTATTCTATAAATACATCTGGGGTACTTTATACCGGATGGGCTTATTCCTGAAATGCTTCATCCGGTGTAAACTACAATGGATGCTCGTATAACAGACATAGCACACACCCATTTGGCTTTTCATGAAAAATTTGAAGTCCATCCGGTATAACTTATAGCGGAGGGATAAATTGATGATTTCATCTTTTCTATTATCCGTAATAAGTTTCAACGATTTCGGTATAAGTTTTCACAAATGAAAGAGATTTTATATTTAATCCAGCCGTCCATTTCCCAAATGGGGGAAATGGATGGCTCGCATTTATTGACCATCGAAACTTACACAAGCAACCCTGATTATGGATCATCACTCTTCTAAATTTGCCTTTGAAAACAATTGTATTTTCTTATTTTCTGACACTAAACTTTTGGGCAATATCCTCGTCTACAAAACTGATCATTCTCCAAGGCCACCTGCATAATGGTCTTTATCTTATGTCTTCGCCTCATTTAAAGTCTACTCCAATGGTCAACATAGCATCTCCATTTTAGTCTCCCGAATTATGGCATCATCGGCTCGGTCACCAGTCTTCGGCTCCATTATTGCGTCTTTTACATTCAGCTCATGTTAATGTCTCGGATTCAAGTTTCGTTTAGTGCAAAGCGTGTGCTCTTAGTAAGAGTCACTATCGTCCCCATCCCCCTACTTTATCTCAGTCTAGTGGTCCTTTAGAATTTGTTCATTTTGACATTTTGGGTTCGTCTCATGTTATCTCTTATGATGGAAATCAATATCAAGTTTGTTTTATTAATGATTTCTCTCATTTCTCTTGGTTTTATGCCTTAAAACATCGATCACGGTTTTTTAGCATCTTTAAAGCTTTTCACACTTTCGTAGAAAACCAGTTACACAGAAAGTTAAAAGCAATTCAGTGTGACGATGCTCCCGAATTTTTATTTAATGCTTTTCGTGCTCATGTCACTCGTCATGGTATTCATCAACGCATATCTTATCCATATTCACCGCATCAAAATGGTCATGCGGAGAGAAAACATTGTTATATTGTAGAAACATGACTTACTCTTATAAATCAGGCATCCGTTTCATTATATTTTGGGATTACGCATTTGAAAACGCTACTTATCAATCGTATCCCTACTATTGTCATTAACAATCTCACCATGGGGAAAATTATTCAATCATCCTTCCTCTGTTTCACATCTCACAATACTTGGTTGTTTTGTCTTTCCCTATCTACTACCCTATGCTCCCCACAAATTAGAACCCCGATCAAAGTCCTGTATTTTTCTTGAATATCCTCTCGGGATATAGATGTTGTTGTCCTGTATTTATGGAAGCTGACTACCCTTTTCGTAACACAACCCACATTTCTCTCCCACTTCCCTTCTCGCAACCACATTATCCACTACGGCCACATCTTCCTCTCAATCTCCTTAGACCCACGTTCTGCCCTCAACCTACCACACGAATAATCACCCGCCTTAGTGATGGAACAATCACCCGTTGGCATAATTAATCATAATCATACCATTGCCATGAGTACCATGAACAAAACCCACACCCTCATAACCAACCTCAATACACCCAAGCAACGGAAGATCCTTTATGGCGTAATGCGATGAATGTCGAAATTGCAGCTCTACTTTGAAACCAAACTTGGGATTTGGTCCCTCTTCTAAGTGGAGTTCGACCCATTGGTTGTAAATGGATATATCGCATTGAGCGTCGTTCTGATGGGACGGACTATTAAACGATACAAAGCACGATTATTGGTCGCAAAGGGATTTCATCAACACGGAAACATTCAGTCCGGTTGCTAAGCTTGTCGTCGTTCGTACTGTCATCGCCATTGCTTATGATCTTGGTTGGCCTATTTACTAACTTGATGTCTTTAATGCACGGAGATATACACGAGATAGTATACATGGAGCGGCCCCCTGGTTTTCGAGTTGTTGTCTATCCTACTCATGTTTGTCGTTTACGACGACGATCCCTTTATTGCCTCAAATAAGCTCCGTATGCTTGGTATTAACGATTGAGTAATTTTTTTGCTTAATTTTGGCTTCTTTATCTCAGCTACGTGCAGAAACTTCTTTATTTACATTGCATACTACAGCTTCTTACACCTCGGTTATGCTTGTGTATTTCAACGACATTTTGCTCACCGGCTCTCCTCATGTCCCCTTTTGGTGATCTTCTCCTGGCTTTTTATCTCAAGAATTTACCATAAAGGAATCTTGGCTCTATGAATTTTTTTCCTTGGGATTGAAGTACACCACACTCCAACCAGCCTTATACTCAATGAGGCCAAAAATTTGTTAGAGATATTCTACATCGGACATAAATATCCGAATCCAAAGTAGTGAGTACTCCTTCTGTGGTTGGTGAGCCTTTATGGAATGGTAAACCATTATCTGACCCTACCTACCCTCTATCGAATTTACAATCAATTTTTGGACCTTACTCTTACAAAACAGTGGGGAAAGACACAAGAATCATGAAGATTCGACCATACCTGAATTAGTCTATCTTTTGCTTAGTATTGTCTACCAGAGTTCACACGGTTGGTGCGTTGCAATACTTTTGACATTGACCCGTCCTGATCTTGCATATGTCGTGAATAGCGTATGTCAGTTCCTTCATCGTCCGACAACCTCTCACTGGCAAGCTGTTGAGAGGATACTTCGCTATCTAACCGCTACAGAAGACCATGGTCTTTTGGCTTCCCGAGGTCATTCTACTCCTATTCATGTTTTTTCTTTCTGATGCCGGTTGGACTGGTACCTAGACAATGGTGCCAGCAATCATATGGCGAGACGACAAGAAATGTTTCAAGAACTAGATGAAAAGATCACCAGGGAGGTGAGGCAGAGCAATGGCACGGTCGTTTAGATCATGAGCAAAGAAACGGTCGTGTTCCAGTGCAAGAATGGAGATCAGTATATCCTCCATGAGGTATACTACATTCTTAAACTTTGCACTTATATCATCAGTCTTGAACAGATAACAGAGAATGGAAACGAGATGAACATGGTGGGAGATTCTCTGAAGGTGTATGACAACGCCAAGTTGTTGATGTTAGTGAAGCGTACATCTAATCGCCTATAGAAGATCAGTTTGGAGTTAGCCAAACCAGTCTGTCTCCTACCAAGTTTCAAAGAACCGGACGTAGTGGCAGTGTCTGCATCACCCAAGACAGACGCAACAAAAGCAGAGTCAGTCCTTGGTGCAGGTCATTCCGAGTACATCTATCCCGAGTAGATGGATCTGACGTAAGCGATGTAGCATGGGAGAAGAAGTAAATAGCATCAATGCCAGGACGGCAGGAGAAAGTAAGACATAGAAAAGTGTACTGGAAAAACTCATGAAGATGAGGAAAAAACAAAAAAAACTCTAATAACCAATCTTCAAAAAAAAGTGAAGGAGTTGGAGTCCATCGAGAAGAAACCCAAGGGGCTCAAGGCGCTTGAAGCAAGGCATGCGAAGGCTGTAGAGGAACTCGAGCAGAAGAAGACTACAAGGAAGGAAAGGGCTAAGAAGAGAAAGTTGGGGTTGTGGGATCCTCAACGACTGGCCATTCAAGAAAAAGAGAAGATCAAGAAGAAAGTCGACTTGGTATTCGCTCCATCTTAAAAAAATGGCGCAGGTGGCGGCAAGAAGAAACCCAAAGGCAAATCGGAGAAGAAGCCCGATGAGAAAAAAAGCCTCGTGATCTGGAGCCATGCCAAGATTAGGGGAGAGTATGTTAGCAATAATCTTGACAATGAGAAAAACAAAAACACGTTTTCACTGTTTGACCGCACTGTTCATCTTCCACCGATCAAAAACACGCTTGCACTGTTGGTATAAACACGTTTATGTGTTTGTGATAGGCGAAACACACCTGATTTTCACCTATAAATAACGTAGTTTCAGTTCTTAGATTTATAGTTAAGGGGTAGAGTTTGTCAGATCTGGGGTAGATCAAATTAAAGAAAAAAAGGGGAAAGTTTTTTTCACTAATCTCTGAACCTCTCCACGCACCACCATCGCGATTTAAACCAACACTCCCAAGCAGCGCACTAGAAGAAAATATGGTTTTGTAATTAGATCTTTTATAATCTTGACAGTTCAATCATTTTTCACCCGATGTTTATGATTAAATATTAAAAAATAAATATAAATATAATTAATAATTAATTTAAAAGAAAATAAAATCAATTAAATTTATTGGTCAGTCTTAAGATGTAAAGATTTAAAATCAAATCTACAATTTCTTTTAACAATTGCTAAAAAAAAACGAAGAGAGAACAATTTTTCATTTTAAAATTTTTTAACAAAAAGATGGTTCCTATCTAATAAGAAAATAGACTAGTACCTTTTTTTCATTTGCAAATATAAGGGTTTATGTTTAGGGGGAAAAAAAGAGTATTTTCTTGAATTACAATAGGGTAACATGTATATTTTCAAACTATTTATGTACTTGTCAACGCCTATAACCCATGATGGTTTTATGTCATATTTTCCCCTAATTCCAAAATGAAAGGTTATTTCATAAAGAAAAGAAGTTTCAATTCTACAACTTTGGATTTTACAAATTTCTTTTCTTTCTTCTAATATACTCGTTCATCTTTATCTCCTTAACATATAAAGATTTCATATCTTGAATAATAAATTTTAAACTTAACTACACTAAATATATGAAATGCATTGACATTTGCGTGCACGTAAATCTAGCATAAATAGTTAGTAGCTAATCAATGGGCATTCATGTTCTTATACGACCAGTAGACAATTAAGTCAAATAACGCAGATCATCAAGATTGACATAAGGATTCGAGTGAAATAAATGACAATTCATTTCAATGATCTTTGTAATTGAAATACATACATGCCATGTATATATTTGCAAGGCATATATAACCTAAGTTCAAAGACAAAGTTGTTTAGCAATCAATAGTAGACAATAGATTATACATCAACGTGGGTTCAGTTATGACGTCGAACCATAAGAATTCTCCGGATTGGTCTTACACAAAGAAACTATCGAGCAAGAGTGATACATCAATTGCACCAGAAGCTGCTTTAGAGATTCCTCGAGGAAAGATTGACGAGCTTATGATGTATTTGCCTTGGCGACATCAGGAAAAACTAATGAACAGAGATGATCCTAATATATGGATCGATGTTTATGATCATGACTCTGGTGAGATGAATTTGGTTTTAATCATCTCCATAGTTTTTCGTTTTTTTTTTTTTTTGGGATATCGTTATGTAATTTGGACAATTAAGTTCCATTAAGTTTCCACCGAAGACACATCAAAATGCATTAATTTTAGATGTATAAATATTATTGTCACCAAGAATCATGCAAGACTTATTTCTGGTGCATCGACACCATTCTAGCCTACTATTTCATTTTTCTGATCAAGCAACTGATATTATGATTGCTACTACCTTACTACGTATAAGAACCTAATAATGTGTACATTTTGTTGATTTAGATGCAAAAGTTCCGATATGGTCGATGTTATTGAGCAGAGTTTGGAACAAGAAGTTTGGGTACCTGGGGAAAGGCGAATGGGGAGAGCTCGTCGAGGCTAAACATCTCAAGAAGGGGGATCAAGTCACACTTTCCTACGTATGTAACCTTGAAGGCCCCGACGGGCTGCTTTTGCAAATTACACAGCCTGATCAAAACATGTCCAATATTTGATAGATAGTATATCAAATATTTGATATTAGTTTCGAGACTAAAAACTGAAAAACAGGTGCATATCAGTAAGTTGCTGTATAATTAGTAATCGAGGTAACACGTCCTCATTAGAATTCCCTGGAGTCCGGCTATGTGAAATCAGTCTGTATATTGTTTGTCAACAATCAACTCCGATCGCATAAAAAATCAAAGAACACAATTGTACAACGAATTGAAACAGAGAATAGCAGAATAGCATACTCGTTACATACACAATTCAGGGCTTTACAAGAGGCAGCCTACGGAGCCTCGCCCTCAAATGTTCTGCATTTTCTCCTTGGACGAGGAATCATCAACAGCAGTTTAAAAGAAAATAAATGATGCCGAAGCGCCCTGATACTCGAGCAGGCATGACCATCAAAAGCTCAAATGTAATCATCGACGACCTAACGTTTCAGTTCGTGGAAACCAGCTAGATTTGGATAACATTAGTCAGGCCATCAGGATGGTCCAGGAACCGTCCTGCACTTTCACCAAGGATGAGGAGAGGGATCTAGTGATCCCGGACAATCTTCATCTGCATGAGCATACTGGATAAGGTGAGTAAAGTCATGAGAGCCCCACCAACAAATCACATTCGAAAGAGATGTTTATGCGACACAAACCTGGTACTGGAGTTGCCAAGAGTGAGCTCTAGATCATCCGACCCGGCATCCTCGTGGATCCTCTCTCCTTCCCATGCCTTGACTAGCCCCTTCCCATTGCTTCCAAATGCAAATTCATCTGAGATCACCTCGGCCATAGGGACATCAGCCGTCTGATCCACACCGGCAGGAATGGCAGGAGAACAAGTCCCACTTTGCCCAGGAGTCCACATCCGGGACCCACCACCCGCCATCACCTCATCTTTGAACCCTGAAGGATTCGAAGCTACAAGGCTGAAGGTCGGGGATGTAGCCCGACTCTCCCTGCCTTGGGGAATCCGAATCCCTGTGAACCATTCTGGGTCAGGAAGAATCTGATGGCCTGGACTTTGTGGGGTGGAAGACAGCACGAAAGGATACTGCATTGCCCAACCTTGTCGCGGGGATGGGTTATCCCAGTCTGCTCTTAGACGAGGGGTACGGGCCGTGGGGGAGCTCAGAGGAGGGGTCACAGGTGCACTAACCGATCCACCGTGAAGATAAAGGTGGGGAAGCTTGGAGGACGAGCCAGACGAGGATGCAGAAGAGAGGTTCTTGAGCCAGGGGATGAGGGAGCTTCCATCTAGATTTAGGTGAGCCGCGTATGAGGATGAGGCTGGGCTCTGAAAGGAAGAAGACGCTGGACTCGGGTTGAAGGAAGCACAAGGACTCGGCTGGTATGATGAACAAGGACTCACAGAGGCGATGCGTTCCGGAGGTTTGCATCCCTGAATAAATTGTTCGCAATTAACATAGAAAAAATTAGCAGACATAGGAAGAGTGTAAACGGGAAAGGTAAGTTGTCATTCTAATTATATTCACGATCAAACATTCAGAACTAAAGCAGCAATTTAAGCGATCTCCAAACATGAACAGACATCAATGAATCGTTTTCCATTAAAAATGCAAGTTACGCGCCTACAAGCTATTGTTTAAGAGGCAAACTCAAGGGGGTCTGTAGCATGGATTCGGAGTTGCTGACTAGGCAACATTTAAGTCATCAAGGCATCCATTTTCTCCTTCCACATATAACATATACTGACTACAGTTAAGAGTTCAATCAAGGGTGGCCAGTTCATCTGATGCTTTTCTTCCTTGTGGGAAGAAGCTGAAACTCAACCTGCTAGCTCAGCAATCTAATGGTTGATTCTTAACCTTACCGAACCTCTCCATGGAAATAAGAAAGAAAAGGATTCCCAGCCGGAGTTCTCAGCTGCCACATGGGTCTTTATGGAGTCATCATTGATCTCGGCCACAGTTGAGCATCGTTAAGTTTCAATCGTGTACCCGTTGTCCGGAACAGCATCGTTTAGTTTCATAACTGTAGTCCTAGTAAATTTTAACATCTTGACAAAGAATAGCTACTTCCCTTATCTACGGATACCTAGAGGACCTATATAGTCTTATAAATCTACTATCAGCTTATTACACAGAGTCGGGTATAAGCATCAGAAATTGTATAACTTCAAACTTCATATTTAACCAAACTGTTTGGAACTTGGACCCTAATGTAATTCTTGAATTGTATAGACACGTCGACATTTTCTGCAGATATTGAACTATTCATCATCTTCCCAAAAGTGCATTAAGAGGCTAGGCACTGGAAGAAGCCAGCAATCATAAAACAACGATCCAACAGCAACCACAGGAAAAGATAATGATAAAAGAGCAAGAAAGCAACGTTTCCTTCCAAGGAAAAAGAAGAAGAAGGGCACATCCCTATAATAAACAAAGAGAGACCACGTTCATTTCAAGAAAATAAAATAAAGAGATGATAGCAACCCAGTTGAATGGTCGAAAATTTAAGACGGGTCATCCAACAGACAACAATAACATGCATATGCATCTCACTTAGGTGACAAATCAATAATGCTTTGAGTAGGATATTTCTTCATTATAGACTTGGATAAAACGGTGGCATGATATTGGGTTTGCATTACCTAGTATTCAAACCTATTTCCTCTTGCATAGGAGATCTTAGATATCCCAAGTTATAGGACCAGGGGACCAAAGTGCCAAAAATTGCACCTATCTATTAGTTTGTGATCGACATTTAATGTGGATCGATGACTAGAATCTTGTTCTTGTAAGCCAGCTTGCATAACATATCCCTTCAACACAAAGAACATGAATCTATCACAACGTGTTACATAGCACGCGCAACATCCGAGAACTTGGGTACCATATGGATGCCCACTAGAGGAAAGCTGTCGATGCAATATTTATTATTTAATGATTACAAGGACCCGTTGCAATTCTATTACCCAAGACCCGGCTCCCGTAATACTACTTGTTGCAATAACCATATGGGCTTATTCTCATGAACCACATTTCAGTCTGATGTTTCTAGTACGTGAAATGAAGGAAGGTAGAGCACTCGCAACTCTATAACCATATCATAGACCGCTTCCGTTCATATAACGAATCACGGATTCGATGAAATGGTGTAGACAACCAAGATTAGCCAATTGGATAATTGGATGTAAGATACGTATGAACATATGAATGCCAAGTTACTCATCAAAGTGAGGGACCTGTGTAATGACTCAAGCTACGTGATACATGTTCCCAAGAGGACCCAGATTAAGAAAGCAAATGCATGATTGTAGTTGTGGTGAGTTCTGGTTCTCACACAGCCAGTTAACACACAACTTGAGCAGGGAAAGTCCACAATCAGTAGGGGCCCAAAAAGTACCCTTAACTAGTTAACTGCAAAGTGGAGCAGTGGTGTGGAGGATTGGTGGTGGTATAGGGCAGGCCATGAGGGGTGCCCTACACCATCAGGGAGATCATAAATGAGACGAAATTATTCAGCACACCCCACACACTGACAATGAGGTGAAAAAGCTTCACGAGCTGCTCAGAAGAGAAGAAGATGCCCATATGGCCTACTTTAACAAAAACAGAAAAATGAAGAAAACAGGCCTTGAGCCAATTGTATAAAACTTGGTTTCTCCTGGATAAGATTTACGAGTTGGAATCTTATGTATTTAACCAACAGATTGTTATGATATAGGGAAGAACCTAGGCAGAAAATACATTACTGCAATGGACCTGAATAACACAGGTAGGTAAACTGAGGAAACCTTTTGTATTACGGAAACTTCCAGGCTCATGTCTAAAAATAAATACTCTTACACATAAAGAAAAAGAGAAAGGGACTTTGGTGCTGCGATTAAAGCAAAGCAAACTGGGCACCCTTATAAGAAGGGTCTGCTTCTGAATCCCAGAAGTTAACAAGAGATAAGGCCAGAATCTCCATCCAAATGACCAAACTGCCCCTAATTCAACCCCAAACTTCTTACCACTACACTGGGAGAGCCATTTCCTGTCGTGGGTATTATTGTGATTTCGAGAGAATAATGGCAAAGATGCCAAGGATAGGTTTGGAGCCCAATGTTACTTTACAGGGACAGAGCACACAAAAAGGACACTGACAATCTTGCAATAAAACGTGAGAAGAGAGATGGCATTTTCAGTTAAAGTTCCTGAATTCCTCCGATCAGGAGCACAACAACTCATCATCACATCAAGGACAATTGTCTTGATAACACTGTTGATTTTCACCATTTTGGTAACTTTGTCATGGATAAATGATCAATGATCAAGTTAATGCCTAATACCTAAACCCACAAATGGAATCACCAAATACTCCGTAGCAGGAAAAAACTGCATTTCGAGCATTTTTATGAAAATTCTTGCTAGTATTGTGAACTTCAGATTATTATTACCGCTAAACATCGACACGAGATGACACATCAGTATAAACAAATAAATAAAAACGAGATTTCTAGACCAAAACATAACAAAATAATGAGTTATTGGCTTGCCCTTTTTTTTAATTAAAATAAATTGTATGCACATGGTGATGAATTATGTTAAATTTATCCATTGAACTTATTCAGTGTTATCTTAAATTAAGTTAAACTTACTAAGATTCGTAATCAATTCACCTCAAACGAAAACAAAGAAACAGCTGAGTCAAACCCCAACAGTACGCAAATCACAAGAACTCCAAAAACTCTAGCCTATTTGTGCTTGCCCGTGCAAACTGGACCAAAATTCAACACCACAAAATGTACCAAAAACACAATACATTCCATTATTGAATTCCCCCCCCCCCCCCCCTTTTCTAACATACGCCATTTTGACCAGCGCACCATAGCTTCAAATCAAGACTACAGACAACAAATTCTTCCCCAATTCGAGGCTTAAAATAGAGAGAGGGGGGGGGGGGGGGAATGCACAAACTCATTCCAAGAAATTCCGATTCCAGTAGATTCGATCAGATCAGTTTAGATTAGATTAGTGTTTACCTTGCGATAAGTGGTGCCGTCGGGTTCGACGGTCCACCCGGCCTCGTTACAGAGGGCCTTGAGGACCTCGTTGTTGTCGCAGTGTTTGGGAAGCTGGTAGTTTCCGTACGTCCTCAGTCCGGCGTAGATCTTAGCCGCGATGGCTCGGCGTCGGCGCTCTCTCCTCTTGTTGTTCTCCCGCTCCTTCCACGTCGGCAGCCGGCTCCCCGACGTCATCGGGGAGGGGACTAATACTCTCCCGAGAGCGCGGAGGAGTGGAGGGAATTGGTGGGGATTTGAAGATGACGACGCTAAAAAAGAGAGGAGGGTGGGTGCCTGCGCCGGCGCCGGCGCCGGCGGAGAGGGGTGTGTGAAGAGGAGAAAAACTGGGGAGGTTATGTTTTTTTGTGTGTGTGTGTTTGGGTCAAAGGTGAGGAGGGGTTTCTTTGTTCAAGAAGGGACTTGTTGCATGAAATAGATGTTTGGGAGAGGTTATTTTAGGAGCGGACGGTAGAGTAGTCCATGATTATTCGTCGAGGTTCGAGGTGGATGGTTTTGTCTAGATAATTTTGATTGATAAAATTAAATAGCTTTTTTAGTTTCGAAATGGATATAATAGTTTGATTATATATGTATATTGATATAAAATTTGATTCGCGTATAATAATGATCAGATTTAATTTTTTATAAATTTATCATGAAATTTTAATGATTGTATAAATTATGTATTTTAATCTAATATATGTTGCGGGAGAATCAGACTGAATTGATATGAAACCAAAACTTATATTTATATATATAAATAATATAAAATACATATATGTTGTATTTTGTGACACGAAAAAAATATATAAATATTATTTTATAGAATTTATATTAAAACATTAATTTGAAAATGCACATTATTTTATAAGCATATGGAAAAGATAAATGTTAATGATGTTTTTATGTTTATTCTGATTTGGTATGAGTCAGTATGTTTTAGGATTAAAAAAAATTCCCAAAAAACGAAAGGGCTTTTTGAAATTAGTCTTCTTAAACCTGACCTTAGCATTATCTTTTACACAAAACTCGTGTAATCTGGCATATGGTGGAGAAGAATGTCAAAATGCTACTCTCTTCATCTACCATTAAAAAAAACACTTTATCTTTATCAAATTTTATAAAAATTTAACATACAAATAAATTTTTATATCGATTCGAATGATTACAGTCACAGGATTCAAGATATAAAATCAGAAAGATCAAAATAGATATTAAAAATAAATCATAAACGGGTTTAAAACTATATAGTAATTTTAATAAAATAAACTTTATTTATTTAAGTAGTTATAGGTTTTAAAAAATTAATTATTTATCTAAATAGAGGTCTATAATCAAAGCGTGAAAGTAAACTTGGGACTAAAAATAAAAACTTAAGAAAACATAGAAGTACTAGTACATGTGTACTAGATTAATTATGAAATAAATACATTCCAAAGATGGAAAGAGGAAATAATAAACAAAACAAATAGAGCCAACATTTATGATTACCGGGACTTGAATCAATGGGAAACAATGGGTGCATATGTAATATAATAAGTATATTTAATGGAAAATTAAACCCAAAAAAAAAAAAAAAATCTTCCTCCTGTGAGAGTAATAGCAGCTATATAGTTTATCAAAGAATCCAACCAACCAAAACCTGTCTGTAGGATTTGTCACTGCCCCGGAATGATGCATTTAATACTAGCGGAGGAAATAATAATAAATAATATTTTTCTTTTTATTCATTTATATTTTTTTTCTCTCACTCACGTAAGAAATTGATTGATTTTCTATAAATTTGTATTTATGTCCTTATGTGAGTGAGAGAGAAAAAATATAAATGGATGAAGAAAAAAAATCAATGAAAAAAAGATAAATGGATATTCAATAAGTGAAATTTTGAAATTTCAACATCCAAAGTTGTTTTATATGAAAATATTATTCCCTCCTTCTCACAAAAAAAATAAGACACATACGTATTTTGTATTATTATATATATTTAAATATAAATTTTTTTTATATCAAATCGCATCTTATCGATTCGTAATATATATTTATAAATTTAGAAAAATTACGTTTAATCGTCGATACACGCGTGTCAAATTTTACATTGACATAAATGTCAACTCAATCCATTGAATTTTTTGTAAGACGAAAAAAATATAATTTATATGAAATATCTATTTTTAATAATATAGTATAATTTATCCAGGATAAAAAAAAATATCATCAATTGTTGTCATAAAAACTTGCATCATCTTGCATCATAACTCACCATTTACTAAGGGAATGACCAGTGAAACATACAATGAGAATAACCAAATCCAAGATAAAAAGACAAATTTTAAAATATTTATATTTAAATGAAAATTAAACTCATCAAAATAAAAAATTATTTTAAACATATCATTTTTCGTCGAATTTAGCCCTACCCTTCACATAGTCCGCATCACAAGAGACGGCACGATCCGTGCGTGAATTCGGCGCATGTGCCAGACGGGCCCCAGCACAAACAAGGGGGTTGCAACGGCCCACTACACACAACGGCGTAAAAAAAACAAAATACCCCTCGGTGGGTCCCGCTCCAGGGGCACAAATTGAAATGAATTATATTTTTAATTTTTTTAAAAAATTATCAAATTAAAATTACAAACAAATCAATTATTAAAATAGATATTTTTTAAAAATATAATGAGAATACACCGGGACGTCATTCCCATAACAAGGATCCTCCGTCTTTAGATAGGATGAAGGCACATGACGTCTTTACTCGTCTAGGGATGAATTGCAAACCCATCGATCATTGCTTGAATACATCATTTATGAAGAGATGGAGATATGAGGCCACACGTTTCATCATCGATGTGGTGAGGTCATAGTGACGCTAAAGGATGTAGCGTTATTTCTTGATTTTCATAACTATGGGACGCCGATCATCGTTCCTACTAGAGATGACTATAACCTATTGTACGATCAACTTTTTAGACAGACTCTGGGTGGTCACCGAAGGTCATATTGTATTATTTCTTGTCTTCGTACTCACTTATGTAAGCTACTGACCGATGCGGACGAGCAGACAGTTACTAAATACATCAGAGCATATATTTTATTTTTAATAAGATCTCACCTCTTCTCAAATGGCAGCGGAGGGGAGATGTCACTCATGTGGCTTCATGTGCTTGATTGCTGGAGTGAGATCTCCAATTATTATTGGGGCCCCGTCATTTTGTGTTTTTTATATAGAATCCTTTGTTGATATTCTGAGACGATCGGATCTGAGGATGGACACGACAGGTCGAGGTTCGATGGCTACGCTATTCTATTGTAGTTTTAAGCTTAGGAGAGGATCCCGACGGTGAGATCGAGCGAGATTACGGATCCACCATCTCTTGTTCTGACTTTCCCTCTACCTTACACCTAACTACTTAATGTTATTTTGGATAAGAAATGTTATTTTCAATACCGTTATGTCTTTTTTAATCAAACCAATTTTTTTTCATGTAAAGGTGGTCTGTCATTAAGGACAAGCACAATGGCTCCACTGTTCGTCATTTTCGCTCGTTGTTGGATTAGCATCTGGCAACGGAGTTCATTTAGGAGCCATATATCAAGGATAGATTGGATGACATGCCCGAGGATTTATTGGATGGGAGAGACAACCATTTGGTTCTTTCATGTTCCTCTCATCTACTTTACTATAGGGAAGTATTATGTGTCATTTCGTATGACACGATAGTTCCATGACCTCACCAGGCGTAGCCGAGGTGGAGATTTTGATTGGCTTTGTCATGAGGCGCACCTCGATCGTTGGAATGACGATGAGCATCATTTTGTGTTATATCATCATCAGACCAAGCCCGGACCTTTTACTATCCCGGGTTACCTGTTATGGTATCATGAGATCATGCGACAATGCATAGGTCCTCCCAGGATTCATCATAAGGATGTCGTCAAAAGCCTGTTCCACACTATTAGTTGTATTTGTGCTCTTACCTTTTGGTGGGGGGGGT